>SSNP01000126.1:1174388-1219520 GCA_006937955.1 Pachypanchax playfairii | reverse complement strand
TTTTGGTTTCATCTGACCATATGATGTTCTCCCAATCCTCTTCTGGATCATCCAAATGCTCTCTAGCAAACCGCAGACGGGCCTGGACGTGTCCTGGCTTCAGCAGGGGGACACGTCTGGCACTGCAGGATTTGAGTCCCTGGCGGCGTAGTGTGTTACTGATGGTAGCCTTTGTTACTTTGGTCCCAGCTCTCTGCAGGTCATTCACTAGGTCCCTCCGTGTGGTTCTGGGATTTTTGCTCACCGTTCTTGTGATCATTTTGACCCCACGGGGTGAGATCTTGCGTGGAGCCCCAGATCGAGGGAGATTATCAGTGGTCTTGTATGTCTTCCATTTTCTAATAATTGCTCCCACAGTTGATTTCTTCACACCAAGCTGCTTACCTATTGCAGATTCAGTCTTCCCAGAATGGTGAAGGTCTACAATTTTGTTTCTGGTGTCCTTTGACAGCTCTTTGCTCTTGGCCATAGTGGAGTTTGGAGCGTGACTGTTTGAGGTTGTGGACAGGTGTCTTTTATACTGATAACGAGTTCACACAGGTGCCATTAATACATGTAACGAGTGGAGGACCGAGGAGCCTCTTAAAGAAGTTACAGGTCTGTGAAAGCCAGAAATCTTACTTGTTTGTAGGTGACCAAATACTTATTTTCCACCATAATTTGCAAATAAATTCTTTAAAAATCAGACAATGTGATTTTCTGGATTTTTTTTCCTCATTTTGTCTCTCATAGTTGAGGTATACCTATGATGAAAATTACAGGCCTCTCTGATCTTTTTAAGTGGGAGAACTTACACAATTGGTGGCTGACTAAATACTTTTTTGCCCCACTGTATATAACACAAAGAGTAACTGAATGTCAACACTGTATTAATAATTTTCTGTAAATAAGTTACTTTCTTTAGAAAAAGTGCTGTTTTTGTTTTGTACTCACAGAATTACTGAGTTTTCAAGTATATCTTTATTGCGTTGTGCAATGCGGAAAGGCGAAGCAGAAACTAACAAGAAGAGTAGATCTGTCACAAAGACAACAGTCACATTCAAAACTTGGTAGATTTTGAAAATAATTCTTTTGCAGCCCAACATCATGTGAAATACGACCGCATTGGTCGATTTTGAAAACGACACTATAATCCGTATGCGACCCCTAACCTTAACCGATCCACTTTTTAACGTTAAATATTAGGCTTTACAGTGTGTCCGTATGTATCTTTACATTTCAAAGCTAACTGTTGTATTAAAACGAGACATATTGCTGCAGAATTTTTGTTTTGTTCTGCTAAACAGAGTGAAACTTCGCTGCAGAGCCCGGAAAACATTTCGACAGGTCGTTTAAAAACGCTCTCACAGGTCGTATTTTTTGGAGCTTAAAAAATCGACCTATATAGTCGTATAATGTGCGGACAGGTTGTTCTTTTGATATCCAACCTAAACCAGCTACAGTACATCTACAGTTTAAAATGTGTTTTGCTCCACACTCTCTGAACCAGTATTCAGAATAAAAAATCCATAATGGCAAATACTCAGCTGGTTCACTGTAACGAAGACACCATTTAGTGTAAACTTACTTCTCATGCATAGATGAACCGTTAAGATACTTTGTAGAACTTTCCCAGTTCCAGGTATCTCTAAGAGAGAGAACACTGGTTTTATCCCTTTTTGTTTGTTTTTTGAAGTGGGATTCTAAACAAACAACATCTTTCCTGTTGTAGATGGCTCTCTGAAGAATGTTGATGTGAAGAAACAGGTTTGTAATCAACATATGAACTGAAGGTGGAATATGGAACATGAACACCACAACAACAGAACAAAGCCTTCAGGCTGGGTTGCCATGCTCGAAACCCAACCCCGCTGTGGCTACAATATGTGTTTAGTTATCATCACCAAATTTGTGAGTGAAGGGGTGAATGACATACACACACTACAGTGTGAAGCACTGGGAGTTGTTCCGCTTAAAGGTTGAACATTTTCATTAAAAGCTATATTTCTTAATAAAATAATACCTCCACAGGGTGTTTAGAGGGGTATAGAATGAAAGTACAGTATTTCCTTTAAAAATTATATTTGAAGTAAAATAAGCAAGATTTTGAGCCAATAGTGGGTACCATTGCGGGTTGCCTAATACGGTGAATAGTCCGTAATAGCGAGGCTGGTGCTGTGGAGGGTGGCAGAGTCAGCAGGTCAAGCAACTGCCTCGGAGCCCCGGGGAGAGGATCAGGGGCCAGAGTGGGTTTGTGTGAGGAATTTTCAAGGCATTGAAGCCCATGCGGGGTGTCAAGTCTGGTACCCCAACACCTGGAGGCCCTATTCTGTTGTCGTAGCATCCACGCACTGGATGTTGCACTGATGTCCGTTTTCCATATTCAACCTTTAAGAAATGTGTTATACAAGTACAAGTCATTTACCATTCACAATTCTCGAGTAGTTCACTTTTTAGCTCTTGAAATGCATCTGTAATTCTTTTCTTCCTCTCTCCAAACTTTCTATTAGGATACCCAATAGCATTTGGGTGAATTCTGATTTGCATTCCTGCAGCTCAAATTAAATTTGCTCTGGTAATAAAAAAGAGAAAACCCATCAATAAGAACAGCAAACAAACAAGTGGGAAGCTTGTATAACACAAGATGAACAAATCTACTTTCAGGGCAGTTGTATTCAGATGTATTTAGGAGCAGAAAATGAATAAACGGACAGGGGTTTTTTTTGGCCACTTTGTGGCTTCAATTTCACAAGTAAATTTAGATAGTAAATCCAAAGATAGTCAGACGGATGGATGGGTGGGTCACTGATCTTTAAATACAAAAGACTACACTTGAGTGTTGCTAAAATATTTGACAATAATCTAGCTTTTGTTGCATTTTGTAAATTAATATTTGATCCAAACTTGTCTAGTGCCTTTTTACATGGTATTTGCATGAGTTTTCTCTCAGTAATCCGGTTTCCCCCTGTAGACCAAAAACATGTACAGGTTAATTAGCAACTCTAAATTGTCACTAGTTTTGAGCGTGTGTATGTGAACAGTTGGTTTTGTCTATGTACCCCTGTGGTTGACTGGCAAACTGTGTAGGGTGTAAACCGTCCTCTCACCCAGTGACTGCAGATAGATAGGCATCACACCATGTGTGACCCTGCCCAGGAACAAGGAAGTATAGAAAATAGATGGGTAGATAGATGGTTTACATTAGTAGCCAGGCTAGAAGCTAGAAAATAGACCCTATCAATGCTTTTATTTTCTTCAGTTTTTGTTACTTTTCGTCACAGTAATAGGCATAGGTACTCAGCTGCTAATGAAGACTTCATTTGAGTTCATGCTGACAAATCTGAACTCAGTACAAACTCAGAGGGCCTCTGTGAGGCCAGTGCACGGTGGGATTCATTTGATTTTGCGCTGCATCTCCGTGGCGGACATGAGGAAGAGAAAGTGGTTTCTATTAGGTTGAAGCAGAAAATAAAGACAACTCAATCTCTCTCTGTTCTTTTTTCTGAGCACACTCAGAGGTATAGTTGCACAGTTTAAAAGAGAAAGTACTGAAAAAAGAAATGTGTTTGTATTCAGGCAAGCAGATTTAGACATTTGTATAGATTCACATATTTACAATTATGGTAAAAATATGTGATTTTTTTTTTTAATTCTTACTATTTTCTTTTCCTTAATTTGTTGTTCATATTTCATGTCAGGTCATAGTTATAAAATAAAAATAAAAACAAACAAGCAAAAAACATCTGGTCTTAGGTGGCACAGTTGTCAACATTGCCTTGCAGGAAGATTTAAAAGAGGGTTATGACTGCTCATCAGGGACCTTTCTACATGGAGTCTACATGTTGCACATGAATGCACGGTATTTCCCCAGTTTCCTTCCAGAAAACATGAATGTTAGGTTAAAGCAGAAAGTTCCTGGAGAAACTTGATAGATGCCTGCCATTTGCCATGTCATTATAAAGCCACTGTTACGTTTTGTGGAGGTTTAATGTTGGACCCAAATGCAGTGAGGAGGACAACAAAAGCTAAAGTACAACTAAAAGTTTAATAAGAACACAAAATGCTGACAGGGCAGCAAAACAGACTTACATGGAGATGAGTGAAGGGATGAGGAACTGAAGAGAAGCAAAAGTGATCCAATGGGTGAAGCAAAAACATAATCCAAACAAGGTGATGAGTGAATGAGACTGTGACTGTGACTGAGACTGAGACTGACCACGAGAACGAACCAACGAGGAACAAACATACACATGCCACTTAAATACAAACTCAACTAATGATTAACTGAAATCACCTGAATGGAAAAACACTGGGCAGGAGAGGAACACAAGGCAATCATGGTACAGGAATACAGGGAAGGACAGGAAGAGCAAACGGTATCAAAATAAAAGCACAGCAGGAAGTAGGGTGACACACAAATAAAAGCAGAGCAAGAACCTAACACAGAACAAGGGAGCTGCACAGAAGGTAAGGAGAGGAGAACTAATAACACAAACAAACCCAAAATCACAGCTAACCTGGAAAACACTACTTAAAGAAAAATAATATTACAAAACATCATAAGCAGGCAAACAAAACCCCAAGACCTGAGAGCCACAGCCAATGAGAAACCTGGATCTTCCCACCTTCCCACACAAATTCACTGGGGGGATGGGTTCTTACAAGTTGTGTTGCCATGGTAACCCAAAGTGCCAAGCCATTAAACTGGCTCATCTCATGGCCAATGTGGTCCTATTGATATATATACAACTGACATATGGGCTTCTAAAGTGTGATTTTTGCTGAGTCAAGTTGCAATGGCAACCAAAAATGCCATGTGAATTTAAAAGTAACCATATTGTTATGGATGCCATATGTGAAAATGGGTTCCACAGTTTTTCCTGTGGGCTCGTGGGGTGTGATTTTAGATGAATCATGCTGCCATGGCAATGCAAAGCGCCATGTTGATGTAATGGTATACATTTCATGACCGAGCCGATTGTTTTAATGTATCACATGTGAAGCAGGTTCCACAGTCTGTCCTGTGGGCTCATATACAGTGGGGCAAAGAAGTATTTAGTCAGCCATCAATTGTGTAAGTTCTCCCACTTAAAAAGATCAGAGAGGCCTGTAATTTTCATCATAGGTATACCTCAACTATGAGAGACAAAATGAGGAAAAAAAATCCAGAAAATCACATTGTCTGATTTTTAAAGAATTTATTTGCAAATTATGGTGGAAAATAAGTATTTGGTCAATAACAAAAGTTAATCTCAATACTTTGTTATATAGCCTTTGTTGGCAATGACAGAGGTCAAACGTTTTCTGTAAGTCTTCACAAGGTTTTCACACACTGTTGCTGGTATTTTGGCCCATTCCTCCATGCAGATCTCCTCTAGAGCAGTGATGTTTTGGGGCTGACGCTGGGCAACACGGACTTTCAACTCCCTCCAGAGATTTTCTATGGGGTTGAGATCTGGAGACTGGCTAGGCCACTCCAGGACCTTGAAATGCTTCTTACGAAGCCACTCCTTCGTTGCCCGGGCGGTGTGTTTGGGATCATTGTCATGCTGAAAGACCCAGCCACGTCTCATTTTCAATGCCCTTGCTGATGGAAGGAGGTTTTCACTCAAAATCTTACGATACATGGCCCCATTCATTCTTTCCTTTACACGGATCAGTCGTCCTGGTCCCCTTGCAGAAAAACAGCCCCAAAGCATGATGTTTCCACCCCCATGCTTTACAGTAGGTATGGTGTTCTTTGGATCCAACTCAGCATTCTTTCCCCTCCAAACACGACAAGTTGAGTTTCTACCAAAAAGTTCTATTTTGGTTTCATCTGACCATATGATGTTCTCCCAATCCTCTTCTGGATCATCCAAATGCTCTCTAGCAAACCACAGACGGGCCTGGACGTGTCCTGGCTTCAGCAGGGGGACACGTCTGGCACTGCAGGATTTGAGTCCCTGGAGGCGTAGTGTGTTACTGATGGTAGCCTTTGTTACTTTGGTCCCAGCTCTCTGCAGGTCATTCACTAGGTCCCTCCGTGTGGTTCTGGGATTTTTGCTCACCGTTCTTGTGATCATTTTGACCCCACGGGGTGAGATCTTGCGTGGAGCCCCAGATTGACGGAGATTATTAGTGGTCTTGTATGTCTTCCATTTTCTAATAATTGCTCCCACAGTTGATTTCTTCACACCAAGCTGCTTACCTATTGCAGATTCAGTCTTCCCAGCCTGGTGAAGGTCTACAATTGTGTTTCTGGTGTCCTTTGACAGCTCTTTGGTCTTGGCCATAGTGGAGTTTGGAGCGTGACTGTTTGAGGTTGTGGACAGGTGTCTTTTATACTGATAACGAGTTCACACAGGTGCCATTAATACAGGTAACGAGTGGAGGACCGAGGAGCCTCTTAAAGAAGTTACAGGTCTGTGAAAGCCAGAAATCTTACTTGTTTGTAGGTGACCAAATACTTATTTTCCACCATAATTTGCAAATAAATTCTTTAAAAATCAGACAATGTGATTTTCTGGATTTTTTTTTTCCTCATTTTGTCTCTCATAGTTGAGGTATACCTATGATGAAAATTACAGGCCTCTCTGATCTTTTTAAGTGGGAGAACTTACACAATTGGTGGCTGACTAAATACTTTTTTGCCCCACTGTATGGTTTTGGATGAATCATGCTGCCATGGTGATGCAAAAGGCCATGTTGATGTAATTGTATACATCTTGTGACCAAACTGAGCCAGATGTTTTTATATCTGATATGTATAGGGGAACTCTTCTGTTCAGACTGCGTTATTATCTATGGAATAATTATTAATCTGTAAATCAGTTTATCTATAAAGAGTCCAGTTTAAGGCTGAATAACAATATGTGCCCCCTCTACCACTCTAATATAAAACTGAATAGGCTACTCTAGTAATGTGGCTTTCTTTGCTTTACAACATTGCTTCATGCCTTTTATTTATCCCTCTTTGATCCTGTGCAGGGTTGAGTGCCTAAGTCTAGTGGTCATTGAGTGTGAAGAGAGGTTACACCCTGCACAGGTCACCAGACCATCACAGAGCCACAGGGACAAACAACCATTTATGCACACACTCACACCTCTAGTTAATTTAGAGTAGCTAATTAAACTAACATGCATATATTAGTTTTCTGTGGGAGGAAACCAGAGTCATTGGAGAAAACCCGCATAGACATAGGAAAAACATGCAAACTCAATTTAGTTTAGTGATATTTTTAATGGGATTTGTGTTCAAGAATAGGGTTACTCATAGTAGCAGCTTGTTATAGTAGCTCTGTGATATTATTGGAAACTTTTGTCGTTTTATCCCCATGGCTCACATTATCAGTTGTGAAACTGTATTATTCAAATGGACACAATAAAAGTAAGATTTTAGCTACCTAAGTATCTATGGACTGTTTTGTTTTGATTCAAGAATAGCACTACATATGGTGGCAGCGTGTTGGAGTATCTATGTGATATTTCTGGGAACTTTTTCCCCTCTATGCTTCTAGAATTTCAACAGTTTTTCAACTGCTCCACCAGAGAAGATAATTCACTGGATTTATTTTATCCAAATATCAGGGGTGCAAACAGGTCCTTTGCATGACCTACTCTTTGCAAGGCATAATCTAGTCTGTCTTCTGTGTATAAACCCATTATTCAGGCAACTTGTGATCATAAGAACTGTGAAGAGGTGGTCCCATTAAGCTGAAGAAACTCTTCAAGGATGTTTTGTGGCAACAGACTGGGATGCACTTTGATAGCCACATGGAGATTACATAAATGCTACGACTGAGTTTATGACTGACTTTTTAAAGCTGGAGTGCGTAACTTCTGTCGCCCCCTAGCGGAATTTTTGCGTCATTACAACAATGAAGCTGGCGCTTCCATATGATGTAAGCCCAGCTGCCACCGCTTTATCTCTGCCGTTGTGATTCCAACCGGTATCTGTCTTAATCAAGCTTCAAATTCAGTCTGTTTACTTTACCTGGCTCTATATTTGTTTCAATAAATATCATTTCATTGTTGAAAAAATCAAGAGAAACCAGTAAAATATAAAAATACTGGTAAAAAAAAAAAAACCTTCAGAGTTCAGGTTGGATTGTTTACAGGTTTGATTGTTCACTTTAATCTACATTTAACAGTTTGGTGTTGAAATGTATTAGTCAGCTGTTGGGGCCACAATGATCTATTTGTCTTATTCAGTGAATTTTTTCAGTTTTGACACGATGCAGAATCCTGCAGTCAGCTGCACTGATCTGACTGACTGAAAAACCGTTACACTGGCAAACTGACAGACACAAACTGACACAGATAGAGACAGAATCAGCTGATCAGCTGGAACTTCGGCGCTCTGGTTTTCATCTGGTGCGCATTTTATATTTTGACAGTGTGTGCGGACCTGCGGACCACTTATGTGCACCCCTGAACATCAGCCCGATCTCTTCTCTCCACCGAGGAAAAGCGACGCCGATACAAATTCGCGTTTGCCTTCTCCTTCGGTCACTTTCCTTCTTAGCCAATAGTCCCTCTGCCGAACGTCCAGGAATTTTTTTTTTCGTGGTAGGATCCACTTCCCGATAAGTGTCTCTCGGCCGTTTATTTGGATTCTCCGCCATGTCGACCTTCCCGTTCTGCCGGCTGCTACGAGACACTGCGTTCTATATTTTATTATTTTTCTTGTTGTGATGTAAAAGACGTAATTTACTGTGCGCCAGCGCGGGAATGTCGCCGGTTGACATGCAAAGTAAAAATGAGATATATTGAAAAATACCGTGAGATGTTTGAGGAGCCGATCGGCTTAATCTGCATTGTGTCATCTCCTCTGATAGTGGCTTGGCTGAAACGGACATTCACGGACATGTAAAAGTTACGCACTCCAGCTTTAAGCTTTCACATGACCTGAAAGAACTACTTAACAAGGAAAAAATAGTTTTCATGGAAAGACACAGAAACAATAAAGACCTGTACAGGAAAAACCTGGAGAACAAGCTCCAGCAAAACAACGTAAGAGGTGTGTGATCAGGGATGAAGAAGATCCCAGACTTTAAGCAGAATTCAAACTCAAAAATACTTTAATAATCCCCGCAGGGAAAATACATGTTGTTGTAAGTCAGTTTTTCTACAGAGAGTCATTTTAGAGGGTTATAGATTTGGTCAGGAAGGATCTACTGTCACAATTTGTGTTGCAGGGGATCTGAAGCAGCCTCTGACTGAAGAGACTCTGTTGTTGAGTTGTTGAGTTACAGTGTTGCAAAGAGGATGCTGAGGGTTTAGCATGACATTTCTCAAGCCTTTCAAGCATTTTTAAGAAGTACAGCTTGCTCTGTCCTTTCTCAAAAAAATAAACAACATCACTGTTGTACAGTGGGGCAAAAAAGTATTTAGTCAGCCACCAATTGTGTAAGTTCTCCCACTTAAAAAGATCAGAGAGGCCTGTAATTTTCATCATAGGTATACCTCAACTATGAGAGACAAAATGAGGAGAAGAAATCCAGAAAATCACATTGTCTGATTTTTAAAGAATTTATTTGCAAATTATGGTGGAAAATAAGTATTTGGTCAATAACAAAAGTTAATCTCAATACTTTGTTATATAGCCTTTGTTGGCAATGACAGAGGTCAAACGTTTTCTGTAAGTCTTCACAAGGTTTTCACACACTGTTGCTGGTATTTTGGCCCATTCCTCCATGCAGATCTCCTCTAGAGCAGTGATGTTTTGGGGCTGACGCTGGGCAACACGGACTTTCAACTCCCTCCAGAGATTTTCTATGGGGTTGAGATCTGGAGACTGGCTAGGCCACTCCAGGACCTTGAAATGCTTCTTACGAAGCCACTCCTTCGTTGCCCGGGCGGTGTGTTTGGGATCATTGTCATGCTGAAAGACCCAGCCACGTCTCATTTTCAATGCCCTTGCTGATGGAAGGAGGTTTTCACTCAAAATCTTACGATACATGGCCCCATTCATTCTTTCCTTTACACGGATCAGTCGTTCTGGTCCCCTTGCAGAAAAACAGCCCCAAAGCATGATGTTTCCACCCCCATGCTTTTCAGTAGGTATGGTGTTCTTTGGATCCAACTCAGCATTCTTTCCCCTCCAAACACGACAAGTTGAGTTTCTACCAAAAAGTTCTATTTTGGTTTCATCTGACCATATGATGTTCTCCCAATCCTCTTCTGGATCATCCAAATGCTCTCTAGCAAACCGCAGACGGGCCTGGACGTGTCCTGGCTTCAGCAGGGGGACACGTCTGGCACTGCAGGATTTGAGTCCCTGGCGGCGTAGTGTGTTACTGATGGTAGCCTTTGTTACTTTGGTCCCAGCTCTCTGCAGGTCATTCACTAGGTCCCTCCGTGTGGTTCTGGGATTTTTGCTCACCGTTCTTGTGATCATTTTGACCCCACGGGGTGAGATCTTGCGTGGAGCCCCAGATTGAGGGAGATTATTAGTGGTCTTGTATGTCTTCCATTTTCTAATAATTGCTCCCACAGTTGATTTCTTCACACCAAGCTGCTTACCTATTGCAGATTCAGTCTTCCCAGCCTGGTGAAGGTCTACAATTTTGTTTCTGGTGTCCTTTGACAGCTCTTTGGTCTTGGCCATAGTGGAGTTTGGAGCGTGACTGTTTGAGGTTGTGGACAGGTGTCTTTTATACTGATAACGAGTTCACACAGGTGCCATTAATACAGGTAACGAGTGGAGGACCGAGGAGCCTCTTAAAGAAGTTACAGGTCTGTGAAAGCCAGAAATCTTACTTGTTTGTAGGTGACCAAATACTTATTTTCCACCATAATTTGCAAATAAATTCTTTAAAAATCAGACAATGTGATTTTCTGGATTTTTTTTCCTCATTTTGTCTCTCATAGTTGAGGTATACCTATGATGAAAATTACAGGCCTCTCTGATCTTTTTAAGTGGGAGAACTTACACAATTGGTGGCTGACTAAATACTTTTTTGCCCCACTGTATCTCCAGTTTTGTCTGTTCTCCAGGTGACCACCTAGGTATTTATACTCCTCCACCACCTTTACATCTTCATCCATAATGGAAATGGGTTTTGGGGTGTTGCTACTCCTCCTAAAATCCACAATCGTCTCCTTTTTCTTGTTCACATTTAAGTTAGAAGATAAGGGTCAGTTAGATGGAAACCTTGAAAGAGCCAATAAATTAATTATGTTCTTCAAGTTTAGAAATAAACTCAACCTCTTCCATTCCTGCACAAAGCCAAACAGACCTCACACCCTCCCTATATAGTCTCTGACTATATTCAGACTGCAAATCTTAACGCTCAATTCTGATTTTTTTGTGATATCCGATCTTTTTGCAAGGTCATATATTTTGCCAAATGAGATGAGATTTGAATGTGACTTGCTGTCTGGACGGAATGCGTCTTGAATGTGTCACGCATGCACAGTGGAGGGAGCAGTGACACCACACACACATATTTAGCTTGGATACTTTTTATTACCTCCACTAAGAAGGTGATGTTTTCCTCAGAGTTTGTCTGTCTGTCTGTTAGCAGGATAACTAAAAATTGTATTAATGGATTTTGATGACATCAGGAAAGGTCAGAAATGACCCAAAGAAGAATCGATTAGATTTTGGGGGTAATCCGGATTACCGTCTGGATCCAGGAATTTTTTAAGGATACGAATATAGTACTTTCTACAGTATGTCAAAGTGCTGCTTGGTGGAGGTCTGCGCTGTGCTTTTCTAGTTTTTTTTTTGGCATTGGAGCCAGGTTTGCTTAAACCCACGCTCCGCCATTTCTTTGGAAAATTTTTCAAAAACTGCCCGGTTGCAATTACACCCTTCAAGTTTGGCCTGAACAGAGCTGTCTCCTCAAATTGTATTAACTCACACACCTGGTTTCTCGCCTTTGAGTGTTCTCCGTGTCATTCACCATTATAGTTGTTTCTTTTTTTTTTTAGCTTCTGCTTCCTCAACGTAGAATAGTCACATGTCGTGTATTTATGACGTACAGGTTGGATGGAAGCAACCTGGCGATTCAGACTGAAGTCTCATGCCAAAAGATCAGATATCAGGACCACATGCTGAAGCCTGATTTGGGCATTTTCAGCCTGCAGTCTAAACGTAGCCTCTGTCTCACCTTCTATGTTGTCATATACAGTATCTTGATTCTGGTGCTGTCTCATACCTCCAACAACAACATAAGCTGTGCCATCATTGCTTCCCCCTCCCACCTGTCTGTATCTAGTAGTCAGGTGAAGATGCCGCTGGAAAGACTCAACAGGAACAAGGCAGCACATCCAGATGGTATTAGTCCAAGAGTTCTAAAAGCTTTGGCAGATCAGTTGTTTGGGATACTGCAATATCTACTTAACCTTAGCCTCACCCAGGAGAAGGTGCCAGCAGTGAGGAAAACATCCTGCCTTGTTACAGTACTAAAGACATATGGTACATTTGTCCTTAAACACCTGTTGCCCTAACGTCCCATTTAATAAACGTCTTGGGGAGACTCAAGTTGGTGCGCGTAAATAAGCAAACAAGCACTTTTCAGGGCCCACTGCAGTTTGCTTATCACCGTGGAGTGGAAGAATAAGTAGGCAACACTGTGAGGGTCATTTTCTTTGATTTCTCCAGTGCATTTAAAAGTATAGTATGTAAGAAGTGGACCTTGTCATCAAATCCAAGATCACAGTTTGTGAGACTGAAGGATTGTGTGTCTGATCAGGTTATCAGCAACACAGGAGTACCACAGGGGTCTGTACTCTCACCATTCCTTTTCACTCTGTACACCTCAGACTTTCAGTACAGGTTAGAGTCCTGTTATCTGCAGTAATACTCTGATAACTCTGCAGTTGATGGTTAATCAGAGATGGACAAGAGACTGCTTTGTATCCTGGTTTGGGAACAATCATCTCATCTTGAATGTGAACAAGACAAAGGAGATGATTGTGGATTTTAGGAGGAGCACTCACATGCCAAAACCCATTTCCATCATAGGAGAAGAAAAGCCCTCAGTATCATCTTCACAACATAGTAACTCAACAATAGTGTCTTCAGTTAGAGTTTTCTTCAGATCCACTGCAACAGACCACTACAAGAGATAATAACAATACTACTACTACTAATAATAATAATGTATACTTTATTGATTCCTTTTAAGATCCTGTCTACCCACAGCCAGAACCCTTTATAATGACTTTCTGAAGGAAATTAAAACATGAGTTACTGCAACATCTAATTTCTCATTGGAAATAATAAAGAATTACTATTGAGGCTCATTTTAACAATTACAGCTATGTCAAAATCAGAAGATTTCTGGATACATATCCTAAAATGAGCACTTTTTTAAAAATGTAGCTTCCCCTTTTATGTAAAATAAAATTGTGGGGTTTTGTCCACATGCACTAAGACGTTTATGATTTTAAAATGGTTGAAGTTGCTTACATAATCAACCTGTGAAATTTTATATATTTTTTACATAAATATAGACTCCTCTCTTCACTTTTCATACCTGTTCTAATTTAAAGTCACTGCTCGGTATAGCTCTGATTTTTTTATTCTACTTCCATCCTAATCTTTTTCTCCACTTTCCTCCAATTGACTGGTTTTAGCAGCACCATATGAGCTAATCAGTGTATAATCTCGCTTTTAATTCTCTTGCTATTAACCTCTTGATATCATTTGTTTTACCATTACCCCTCTACACACACACACATGCTTTAATTGCCCTCCAAGCTAAATTGGGGTTTATTTCCACATCATGACAGAGATATGCTGAGTTAATTACAGGGTACAAATGAACATCACAGCAATCAGTGAAGGTGAAAGGGAGGGAAAGAAGGGAAACTGGGTGTTGAGAACAGTTCAGACTGCCAAATATTGTTTCCCTACATGTCATGAGGATTGAAGCTAATTTTAGCTAGCAGCTACAGCTGTTTCTCTGCTGCACCATGACAATCATTTATTTTAGCATTCACAATTAAAGCAATTTGTTGCCATGTAGTCCTTTCTAACCTCATTTAGGTTCCATGTTGTGTTTGTTATTCATGCACTCACAAAAACACTTATCCAGTGTAAAGTTGAGCCTTTCTACATACGCTGTGTTTTTCCCAGTATCAATTCCATAGCACGTAACCCTGGTATTAGTATTACCTTCATTTGAGCCTGTTTCCTTGTCCTCCTGCCAACCACCCACCAAAGATGTAACCCTACAAATGCTGGATTCCAATGTATTCAATGAAAAAAAAGTTTAGTATATTACTTGATTAGTAATAACACATAATAAAAGGACATTCTGCTGATGTCTGCCCCACAGTTAACATCCATCCATCCATGTTCTGTTCTGTTTGTTCCTGTTTGGGGTTGCAGGGAGCTGGTGCCAATCTCCAGCAGTCAAGAGAGGCAAAATGAGGTTAAATCCAGGTCCATCACTGGGCCAAGTGGTAAAAGTGGTAAATTAACCTAGCATGTATGATGTTGGTCTGTGGGAGGAAACCAGCGCTCCACAAGGACAACTACAGATGCAAGGGAAGAACCTACAAACCTCCTGCAGAAAGAACCCAGTCCATTTTGTTGCAAGGCAGCAGTGCTACAAACTGGTCCACTGTGCAGACCAGAACAGGTATTATATCACTGTTTATACATTATAACTTGTGGGTTACATGCAGTGCTGTGTGCTTGCAGTTATTCTTACTGGGTTTGATTGAACAGCGGAACAGTGGGTCAGACATGGTTATCCTGTAAGTAAAGTTTATTTAAACAGCACTTTTCTCAGATACAAATCACAAAGTTTTTGAAAAGAAACAAAACATATAAGGATATAGTTGACCCACAAATGATAAAAATAAGTAGTTTGCTATTATCACATGAAACTAAGAACACATGTTGAATAAATAATCTAGAAAATTGACATTTTATTGAATTTCCCTTCTGGGATAAATAAAGTATTTTTCATTTCATTTCATTTCATTTTCAGGTTTTGGGGCATGGAAGGAAATAGGTAGACTCTGGCTGTGCTGGGGCAGCACTGATGTTGGCCATATCAATTAGACTGCTTAAGAAAACAGCACTCAATGAAGATTCCTGGGTAAACCGCCATTTCTGTAATATGTCTGCACAGCATAATGGATGTTAGCATTATGCAAGATTGATGCCTGTTTGGGTAAACACAGTCTCACCAAAGAAGAAGTATCTTTCCCAGATAAAGTTACAAGTATCAATAAATCCAAAGTTGAGGGACATAAAGAAAAACTGAAGCCCTGAGTGGAGGGAAAACATCTATGACCAACCACGTGAATCAAACCAGAGATAAAATCTGACATTCCTCTACTCATTAGAAAGTCAAAAAGCTGGTTAAAAAGTATTTTTTCTTTAGTAATAAGGGGCTCTAAGGGTAATATACACCACATAAATTATAACTCTTTTAACCAACTTGGGGTGGAGAGCAGCAGGCTTGGAGGTTTATCCAGGGACCTTAACTGTTTGATCAAAGCATTTTGTGATGGCATTCAAAAGTTGGACTTTTCTATTTGTCTTGTTACCAACCAGGCATGCGGTTGGGGGTACAGTGAACAAGGCACAGATGATTTGGGTGATTGGAGACATCTGTGAGAGAACTGTGAGGCTTAGAATCTCAGGGGTTTACAGAAATCAAAGGGAAGTAAAATATTTTTCATCAACAATTAGACAGAGTTTGAAGGTTTCCATAGATTTCACATCGCCTATCCATCCACATTCAAACCCCTAATCTACTGCTCCAAGGGTGGACATTACAACTATGATGAGGCGACTTCTAGTTGAAGTCTGAGTAAGAGTGTCTGTTAATATATGTAGTCATCTAGTCAACTATTTGGGCTAACATGCTGATGGTAAAATTTAAAATTATTACCTCATTCCAGACATCAGTGCCAGATTTTTACAGTAAAGTAATGTAGCACATTTTTGCCCTATACACAGGGGTGCAGACAAGCGGTACGCAGGTAGGCATGCAGACTCAAAATATAAAAGCCGTACCTGATAAAAATTTGCAACACGTGTTTGCGTACTTAACATTGTCTTGGCTGAGCTGCGTGAATCTTTCCGTTAATTAGGGGCGGGGTGTCAGGACATCATCAGCTGCAACTACCTCCACCTGTGTTCATTAACAAGCCTTCCTCTCATTGGTCTATACGCCCTATTTAAGAAGTCAAGACTCACCTCCTCCTGGTCTGCCAGTCCAGGACTTATCGCTCGTTGCATCAGTTAGTTTGTCTTCTCCCCTGTTCATTGTATCTCCAGTTCCAGCCCAGTTGTGCCTGTCCAGTCCTCTTCAGTTGATTCCTATATCCAGTCCTCTCCTGTGGGTTCCTGTGTCCAGCCTCTGCATTTGAGTGTGGTCTCGATCCAACAAACAACTAGTGACTACTCAGCCTGTGGCATAGTCACTGTCAGGGGGGTCATTATCAAATCATTGAAGAGTCCAGCTGACTTTTTTTGTTTTGACTGATATGTTTCTCACAGTTCTGTGGCTGAAGTTGCTGATCCGGCTACCGATCAGCTGATCTCGCCCGTCACAGCGCAGACAGATCAAAGTCTTGAAGATGCTCGTTTTTTCCATTACGTGTAAAACTATGAGGACCAAGCAGCAACCCTAGGTCCTCCTCTAAGAACCAGGCCAAAAAAATGTGCACACCAGCCTATTTGGTCATATATATTTTTATATTTTATTTGTATTAACTATTATTCATCTTAAGCCTCACTCACAATGACCCGTACAAACTCATTGTTAGTGTTAGTACAAATCTTTTGTGTCCTATGACATCTGGAGTTTGTGAACATTTGTAGCGCTGGTTCCTACAGGTAGTTAAAACAGCTGGGCCATCAATAACTTGGCAAATCCTCGTGAATGAGGAGATTTTCAGCTCTACACTGGCGGCAGAGTTCATGCTCTCTTCATATGGGTGTGTTGGACCCTTCCACCGGTCTGCCGATGACAATGTTATGACTTTTTTATTTTATTTTTTGGAAGGTGTGCAAACAGCCTCCATGTGCAACTCACCACAATTTCAAGTTGTTGTTGTGAAGAGTCTCCAGCTGTCAACACATTTTGTCAGAGAATATACATGGTGGAGGTCCAGTGTCTCTAAAACTCTCTGGGCCTGATTTTGTCAGGTTCTGGGGTTTTGTTTGTTTTATTTCATGTCGTAGCTTTTGGTTTTTCAGTAGCTGTGTTTTTTCCAGTCATCTGTAATCACTCTGTGTCATATGTTAGTTTAGCCTTGCCTCGTATTCAGTTCTCCTCTCGTATCTGAGTTCATGTTTGATGTTATTGTCTCTGTCGTGTAGTTCCGGGTTTTCTTTTATTTTTGGTAACGTTTTGACTTCCTGTTCTCCTGCATGGTGTCTTAGGTTACTTGATTGTCTGTTGTCATTTCCTGTTCCTGTTCTTCCACTCCCAGGTGTGTCTTGTTTCTGTGATTAGTTCCTGTGTTTGTTTCTCCCCATGTCCTCAGATGTTTTGAGTTTGTTATCAGTTAGGGTTTTTGTATTTAAGTCCCATGTGTTTGTTAGTCAGTGTCGGTTTAGTCTCAGTCAGATTCTTAGTCATTCCTAGTCCTAGCTCTCTAGTCATCATCCTCTGTCTCATGTTAGTTTCAGCGTCCCAGCCTTAGCCTATGTCTTAGCCCCAGCCTCTGTGATATTCTTGGTTTTGTTTCTTCCCTCCGTTACCCTCATGTTATGGATTTATTGGACTGCTCTCCCCATTTGTCATGTAAGTTTGTTTTGCTGCCCCGGCAGCATTTCCTTTATTATTAAACCTCTTGTTTTTCTTATTTTTGCCTCCCCGTCTCCTTCCTGCACTTGGGTCCAACGTTATAACCTCAAACCGTAACAGATTTATCAGGTTTGTGGTTGTTAAAACAGGCGCAAACTGCTCAGCGGCTGCAAAAACAAGCAGCAGGTGATTTACTAATGGCGCGCAGGCAAAACTGAGCCTGTTAAACCTGCCGCTAGAAGCGCAAAGTCATTTTTGCGCCTTTAGCCTTGATTAATATGCAATGTGGGCATTTCTGTCAGAAGACACAAGATATTCAGAGGAGAACATGTAAATAAGTGGCCGTTCCAGGTGCAGTGGAATTTATCAAACCTGAAACTGTTTGCGGCTTCTAATTTTGCATGTATTTTTACCACCTTTGAAAAGCAGGTCTTAACTCGGCACAAAAATGGATGCAGTGATTGTTGCGAGGAGAAGACACAGACAGAAGTCTGGATCATTCCAGCACACTGTGACAGTGCTGCGTAGATGATCTAATGTGTGTCACAGGTTGTGAATCCAGTGTTACACGAGGAGATACATTAATTTCCAAACACTTGTGATGCAAACGTTGTGGTAAATTATCCAGGCTCACGATTGTTTCATTCTGAGGAACAGTGTTATATTTACGAGGTTGAGAGATGGTGAATATGGAGATTGCGGCTCTTGTGTGCGTGTGTTACGTTATTCATGCTGTAAATATCATTCTACACATTTATGAATTTTATAGCAGCTTGTGATCTATTCCTAAGGTGATGGTGCAGACCCCCTTTACCCCCTGCACTCAACCCAACTGCAGGGGAGTAACATCAATATAATCTGGCTCACATATGCACGAGAAACATTTTAAAGCGCACCACATCCTGAAAAGCAGGTGTCTGTGTTTGGACCACGCTGGGGGGGGGCTTAACTCATCAGTTTGCTCTGATCACTGTTGTTTGCTGTGTGTTGCACAACATTCAACAATACCACAGAGTGCCTCTCTTTGCTGCAGCTCAACAATATATTTTTTTCCCCACTTCCCTCATATTTAAAGCTCCAATGGCTCTAAATTCATTTTTCGTTTGCGCTTTTCTTGCGCCCGCAAGAGAATAGCGCCGTCAAACTCCTCATTTGAATATTGCTTTTTTTTTTAACAATTGCGCAATCAGTCTTAGTAGATCACCCGCAAATTAGGAACACGTCCTTGGCGCAAAACTTTTGTGGCGCACGCAATTTTGCGCTCCTTTTCAAGATGAGACAGCACCTCTACAGCCAACCGGAGTAAGTGAAATAAATGCTTTACATAGAGGAAGCATAAAAGCAATATATATACATATATATATTCTGTACCTTTTTCTTCTATGAATGGACAACTGAATAAATACATTTGGGTTATTTATTTGTTTTACTAGATTACAAGTAAAAAGCTTGACACATTCCGATGTGGAAAGAAAGCTGATGAGACAGTTTCTCCCCAGCCACACTAGAAAACTATCTACCTTCTTTTTTATTTCTAATGACTAGTTTTAACAGAAGAAGGTAAGACTTCAGAGGAACAAGAGACTTAATTGCCTGAGCAGATGGCATCACACTTAAAGTTAGGAGTGCATGAGGTATAGATCTTAGACCTGGGCCAGTTCCCAGGTGATAACTTTGCAAGAGGAGCTTTCTAAGCCTCAGAGCAATTTGCGGTGAATCGAGAAAGGAATATAAAGAGGGAACCAGACAGGGAGAGAGAGGATGGATAAAGAATGGTTCACCATGTCAACCAAGTTCTGCCTATTAAAACTTTTTTGTTGTTGTTTTTTTCTGCCCTTACAGTTAAAATGCTCACTGGAGGACAGATTATCTTTTTTTAAGACAGATCTGAGAAGAACTACTCTAAACTCTGTGGGTGGGGACAGTCCCTTTAGACTTCTGCGGTAGTCTTGTTAAACAGCTTCAGGTGAAAGTCGTTTGAGTATTTGTCACAGAAACATTAAACTTCATCACTCTTCATTTAAACGTTTCCGGCAAAGACATAAAGACTGTCACAGTGCAGGCACAAGATTTACATGTTTTATTCGATTGGACATACGTATAATCATAGGAAGCACATCATTAAATTATTCATAAAGAAACAATTACACAACAACTCACTGTCATATTGTCCTAACATTTTATACCAGCATGAAGCAGTTGCATAAACCTAGCAAGAGTTTAAGCTTATTGATCTGTCAGTGTTGCACTTGTGAGGGTGGAATAGCACAACAGTAACAGTGCAGGTGTTTATCAGCTGAAAACGAAATACCATCTTTTCAATCCCTTGAGAAAATCTTCCACTGTCACTGCTAAAGAATTAATACCCATGGGAACTTGACAACCAGAAGTTGTGTGATTTTAAAACAGCATTCAGTGTTGTCTGAAAACTAAATGGTTGTGTAGCTGCTACAATTTGTATTTGTTTTGCTCTGAAAGTGACACTTTAACAGTTATGTAAGAAGTTCAGCTTAGTCCAACTATCAGTGAAAAAGGAAAAAAAGGCCCAGGATTTTTCAGATATGACACTGAGGTATTCAGTTGTCATCAGATTAATTCAAAACAACCTACATCTGCAGGGCCAGCCCTGAGCTGTATGGTGCCTTAGGCGAAAAATGGTTTTGGCGCCCCCTACTGCCCAGAACAGAAACAATGTAACTCAAAAACTGGATTACGTCACAAGTTTTTTTAATTCATACTAAAATGAACAGTAGAGATGATAAATATTTAATTATTACTTATTTTGCTCTTTACATGAGATGAATAGTGTGTCCAACAGTTTGTCCAAAAAAAAAAAGATTTGGCGCCCCCTCCAGCAGAGGGCGCCCTAAGCAATTGCCTAGTCTGCCTATGCCCAGAACCGGCCCTGTACATCTGGAAGGGATTGGTGATTTCTAAGTGGCTGAAGCACAAGCCAAGGCTAATGTTAATTCAATAGTTCTCCAAATCAAAGGTTACTTAAGAATATTAAAGTTTATTGTGTGCTGAACCTAACTATACACATTAGCAATTTAGAAAATGTAATATAAACTGATCACTGGGCCTATAATTATACTGTAATTACATAATCCTAATTCAGTATAATCTGTTACCAATGAAAGATTTCCTCCCCACATGCCACAGGTGAAATAACACAATTATACACAGAAGTAAACAAGTCATGTTTCCTCAACTCCTACTTCTGTCATTTCAAGAAAGATTTTTGTTGTTTGTTTTTTTTTTCCTCCAGATTCTTGCTTTCAAAATGTATGAGATGTCTCATCAAATTTGAATGATGGGTTGCACACAGACATTTCAAACTACAGAAATATGTTTATACTAGTGGCCTTTGGCAGATCAGACAAGCAAATGGTGTTGGTGAGTCAGGAAAAGCATTCATCTTGGTTTTCATTTTTTTTTCTTTTCAATTTAGAAGTCAGAGAAGGAAATACACATACTACAAAATGAAGAATGTAACTCTTTGGTCTTTCTCTCTGTTCTAGGTTTCCATTAAAATTATGTTACCATTAGAAGTCCTGAATAATAAAATACAGTAGTTCTTGGGCTACCTATTATCATCATGTACCAACTTTGTCAATGCGTATTGTAACAAAAATTTTAAAAGCATTGTTCTGATTTTATCAGCCGCATTAGCTGAAAAATATAATAATATAATAATAGAATTAATAATGCAGAAGGCAACGATAGATATCTAAAATTTAGATTTTTTTTTTCCATAGAATATTTGGGGGTTCTAAATGGAGAAAATAAGGTGAATACAGAGAAATTTATTGGTACCCTTAAAACTTTATATTTCCTGAAATTATTCATTAAAAGTTGTTTTTTAGCAAGAAAAAAAAAAGTTTTTTAAAGTTTACCTGCATGCCTTTTATAAGTGATGCAGTAAACAAAAGGAAGGTTGCAAAAAGACATTAATTTGTTGGTTTATGCAACAAACATATGCAGAAATATTATTAATATAATATTTGGTCCTCCAAAGACATAATTATTTCTGGCATTGTATATAAAAATAAATGTGTAATGTTTAGTGTCACAGGTGCCTCCAAAATGTAGATGTAGGGGAAAATGCAGCGGGTGATTAAAGTTGAGACCATCTAAAACTTTTCACACTGAACCATAAAGTCAAGGTACATCGCTTTCTGATCGCATCATCCATTACATTTCAAAAAGAAATAGACTCCACTCAGGAGGGTTACACTATTGACAGGACAATCAATATAATCCTGAAACAAGGCTGCATAAGATTAAGCAATCTGGATACTGTAGATCAACGGAAAATCTGGCAGTATACAAAACAAGATGGGCTTACTATATGCTGAAGTAGCAAAGACGCGTAGCATATGTGACAGTGAGAAACTAGGACTGGGGGCTAACTTCACCAAAGATTTGATGACATTATGAATAATTATTTTATAATGTGTTACAGATCCTTTTATTAAAAATAACAGTTTGGAGAAATAGTAATTAGTTCAGGCAGATTCATGGGCTAAGGGCCCGTCTTAGTAAAGCCAAGAAAAAGTGGATGACTACCAGTCAAAACATTTACAGAGTGGTTCATGCAAATTCTGTTCTGTAAATCTTTACATCTCTGTCAGTTTTGCATGACATGGTTGTTCAGGCAGTACTGTTACGATTTTTCTGCAGGAAGATCCTCTGGCAGCACAGGAAGAGTTACAGATTGCCATTGCTACTGATTATTGCACATATTTATTGAATTCTTGGTAAATAATGGTATGAGGCAAAGTTGTTTTGAAACTGGAGCAGAAGTATACTGCACATGTTTTAACTGTTGGAATAATTGCTTTTTGCTTCTGCTTAATGTAGCTATCACCAGGGCTTAATTTGAGCCGGATCCTGCCGGAACAAGATCCGGGAACTGTCTTATTTTGAAAGGGTGTGTTCCGGTAACTGTTTGCTAGGATCCGTTAACGGCGCCAGTTGGGTTAAATAACAGCAGCATCAAAATGCCAAAAAGGCAGTATAACTTACTTCTTCTGGGCTTATCATCACTTTCTCTAGCCCTGCTTGATAATTTACACCCACTGTGCGCCAGCGCACAGCGCTTGGTCTGGTCCGACGGTTGTGTATGTGTGTGCGTTCCGGTATCAGTTTGGCCTCAGTGAATTCCGGTCTCATAGCGCCGGTAACTTTGGATTTACAAATTAAGCACTGGGTATCACCAAGTCAAAGTAAAACAAACCCTGTATTTCAGTAACACTAAGGTTCTTTACTTTCGGCATTAACATCATCTAATCCAAAATTCTCAAGTCCCCTATTTTTATTAGATTTATTTTACTTTTCCCTTATTTGAGTTCATCATAACCTTTTGTGATTTTAGTGCATTTAACTTATATTCAATGATTTATGTATCAAATCTTTATACAAAATATTTTCTGTCAAATAGGAAGAAGTGGACATTTTTTATCTTTTATGTACGATGCATCAGTTTATCCATGTTGGGCTGCTGTTGTGTCATAGCAGTGGACTCACCACCTGTTGATGTTTAAAGCTCATTCTATTTTCTTCCAATCAGATGTTAATCTATATAATATTAACTAGAAAACCCCTCTCCAGTGCAAACAAACTCCTAGAATCTGGAGTCAGTCTAACTTTTGTTTATAATTAGCATATTTTTCACATCTTGCAGCATATTAGCATACAGTATATAGACATATTTATTTTTCTTTATGTGGGAATTGTGTAAATTGTTGTGTCTTTGTGTTCCTGTTATAATGTGCGAACCTTTCTTCAAAACTCATCAAGACAATTTCCTTCTTTATATAAACTTGTCAAAAAAATGACATTCTGATTTAAACTATTGTGTAAATTATAATTTATTTTCGTTTTGTTAGGAGCTGGCCCCAAAACAGAGATTCCACTCATGTAATGTAAGCCTGAGGCGCTAGGTTTTACTTATTTCTCACCTTTGAGGCATGTATTTGAATCCCAGACCAGTTCTTCTAAAACAACAATAATTCTAACACCTGTTCATGCTGTGCAGATCAAACATCCACATCTAAAAACCGCCTTCTGTGGGTAAAAGAGTTACAATGAAATTTGAAGTTGAAGAGATTCTCTTAAGATTTTCTTTCTCGGGTGAAACAAAATGGTAAAAAGTTAACATCAGGAGGAGTGTTTTGCTGGTGTGTTTGTTAAGCATGTCCTGAAGCTGTAGGGAGCATTGTACAGGGAAAATGGTGCATTATAGAAGAAGTGAGGAAGGGAAGTCGCAGAAAGGAGGGAAATCTTTGATGAGGCCCCGGGAGTGTCTCTAATGAGAAGTGATGTGAGGGTGCTGATTCTTTCTTTCACTGCAAACAGAGCTGTGCAACACTGTTATATAATCAAACCAAAGCCATAACCAACGGCTGTAATTAAAAATCACAAAATCACCATTCTGCCTTTGGAAACTCAAACTCCAGCGGAGAAAACAACATTATCAAAGGCTTGTTTTGACAGTGCGATTAATGTTTCACCCAGTAACTGAGATGGAGCCTATGACTCTGTGATGAGTCGTTTCAGCAGCTATCAGGAACAACATACAGTATGTGCCATTCCCAAAATATGGGAAATCCTTCAAAGTGCAGTGTTTGTTCATACTTCATAGATTAAAATTACAATAAATTATTGATTTGAATTAAATTAAGCAAGATATTGTTCCATTGTACTTTTTTCTTAAGATGGCTTTAGTAACTAGGGGTGCAACGGTTCATAAATGATCCATGATCCACACAGATCTCTCCCTACGGTTTGGCACGCACATGGTCCGTGGATTGGTCGCCGAAAATAGATTAACAGTTGTGTTCACGTGGAGGACCGATGCGCCACCTGTTCAATCCAAAAGAGAAAAGCACAGCGGTAGTTATGGCTATTGGAGGTGGAGAAGAGCTTGAAAAACCACCTGCATCGTTCAAGTCGTGTGTATGGGAACATTTTGGCTTCCCTGTAAAATATAGTGATGACTGGAGAAGGGCGGTGAAGTGACGGTGAAGCGACATCATCCTGCCGTATGGAATTAAATTTCAGTCAAAAAGCCTGAGCGAGATTTTCTGCAGCGCGCAAGCATTGCTGTGCAATCCACAGCACGCGCGTGAATTCACCCCACACGCCCGCGTATGATTCATTACACGAGTATTCATGAACCGCGCGTGTGGATCTCTATACAGGCGCCTGTACATGAAGCTCTCATACGAGCGTGAAGGCAAACCAGGAGAGGCTGCGCGCGCGAAAGGAAAGTTTGCCCCCGCAAGTAAAAATAATTATGACTGTTTGTAGGAGGAGACTAAGGCCCGGTGTGATCCTCATGTGATTGGTCATTTTATATCAATCACCGCCCACCGAAAGAACCAGCGGCAGCTTCCTGCTAGTGGTGGAAGAAGAACCAGCTGCCGCCACACATTGTTTTTAATCGAAATTTCTGTACAATACAAAGCAACAACAAAACATTATTGTAAAATCTGGAGCTCAAGCTCCCCTTGCAACTGTCGAGAGGAGAGGGAGAACCGCCACTCCAGGGTGGATGACAAGACCCTGTGCACGTCCCTCTCCCCAGCTAGAGTGCCTCCAAACAGGCTAAAACTGCTCTAAAATGAACGGGTCTGCTCTGGAGCTCAAGGGACCGCCCTGGCGGGCAGGAGGGGAGAACATCCAGGAGAAGACAGCCCAAACGGGGTAAAAATCCCACCAGGGCGGTCCCTGGAGCTCCAGAGCGCAGGGACGCGCGCGCACGGTTAAATACGCGTGCGTGCTGCAGAAAATCACGCTTAGGCTTTTTGACTGAAATTTAATTCCATACTGGCGTGTCAGTGACAGGATCCAACACAAATGCATAGCACAACAACCACTAATCACCGCAGCATTTAAACAGCTTTTAGCGGCACAATCCGACCTAGCTAAAGCGATAACAAATGCTATCGGTGTGTTTATAGCTGCAGACATGAGGCCATACTCTGTTGTGCAAAACAAATGATTAAAAAAAAAGTTCTGTCTTTTCATTTGCTTTTCTTTCTGCTGATCCAATCAGTGACGCAAAACCTGTGATTCGATCCGAACCGAGAGTTTTTTGATCCATTGCACCACTATCGGTAAGTGTAGAAGAAAACTTCCGGTAAATTCCTGCTGGGGGTGGACGTGTGTGTGTGAGAGAGAAAGAAAAGAAGCGAGTGCAGTTGTGGTGGTGGTAGTTATGGCTTGCTTTCAGCCTACAGGAATTGTTTTTAATAAAAGCAACATAAGAGCAGCTCTTCTTCTACAGCGTTTGGAGACTCTACAGAATATTGTGATGCTGCATGAGGGCAGAGTTAGGCTACATTCAGACTGCAGGCTGAAGTGACACAAATCCGATTTTTTTGCCCCTATGTGACCTGTATCTGACACAGATCCGATTTTTTCAAATATGGCCCCGGCCATATTTCAGCATGTGGTCCTAAATCTGATACACATCCGATCTTTTGGCATGTGACTTCAGTCTGAACCACCAGGTCACTTCCATCCAACCTGTACATCATTAATACGTGACATAAGTGACTATTCTGCGTCGAGGACGCGGGAGCAAAAAGTAAACAGTAAAGGCAGAAGACGTGGAGAAAAGTTAGCAGTGTCTGAGTTTATTAATATTTGGGGAGACAGCTGTGTTCAGACCAAACTTTAGGGGTGTTATCGGAACCGTGCGGTTAGAAATGGCTGAGCGCGGGTTTAAACGAACCTGGCTCATGTGCCAAAGAAGAATAAAAAGTCTCCAACCCAAATACAAGGAGGCACTCTTCCTTCTAATGCGCATGCGTGACACATTCAAGACGCATTCCGTTCAGACAGCAAGTCACATTCAGGTCGCATTTCACTGGCAATATAAACGAGCTTGCAAAAAGATCTAATCTCACAAAAAAATTGAAATTGAACATTAAGACCTGCAGTCTGAACGTAGCCTTATTGTGACTGTTGCCCCATCCTGTTGGCTGTTTTGGGTATTTTATCAGAAAATTTGCAAAAATTGTACAAAAGCATATTTTTTCCATAAACTCAGTGTAGTCAACAGATGATCACTGATTTGTGAACAAATCAGGAAATATAACAAATATGTTGGATTTATTTTGTATCATGCCATAAGTTACTTAAAAATTAATTAGAGAACCAGTTTATCCAAAGCTTCATAGCCACTTCATAGCTGCTAGCTGGTGAACTGTTGTAAAACAACCCCCCTCCCCCCTTGCAAAGGCACTATTGTCTTCTGTAAATAGTTTTCCTCATAGAGTGTATAAACAACAGTTTTGTCACTGACCGTTTGACGTCTGACTCTTTCTTGCTACCTTTGCCTGAAAGTTTTTTCCGGATCTGAACCCAACTACCTGCCTGACTACAACCTGTACCGAGCCATTCATGTCCTTGTTTTGACAGAAGAAGAGGATTGTATTGGAGGGAATTTTGGAAGATTTATTGGAAGGATTAATAAAGAGAAAGAGGATTGTCAAAGTAATTTTACTCCTAAGAGGATACGTTCAGTGTCTCAGTGTGTTGTCTGTGTTACCCACTAACACATGTCTTTCTCTCTCAAGTCAAGCACTGTCATGTCACTCACCTGTGTTCTCCAGTCACTGCTCAGTGTTTCCCCCTGGATCCTTTTACCTGATGGACCAGGAGGCTGGAGGACATTCATTCTAACTTCCCTGCTGCTAGTGCTTTCCAGTCTTCATGGTGCTCCAACACCCAGAGAGACCTGCTACCTGTTTACATCTGATCATCACTTGTCTACTGTATTAATAAGTCAATAAATAGAAAAGATTATTGGTTTTATTCTGTCATTCTAAGGTTGTAGAGTAGAATAAATGATGTGTGTTAGGTTCTAAAATATGCAGTATCAGCAGAAATAAGAGCGTAATACTGTAAATCGCTTTAATTCCCAGTATTATTCACATTTTGTGGTAAATAACAGCTCAGTTTAGTCATATCAAAACATCAGAAATTAATGGCAATTTAACAGCTTCAAATATTCAAGACTGACTGAGCATTTGACAGGATCAGACAGAGCTGTTTAAAAGGGGAAGCAGAAGAATGAAAATAATGTAACCAATCACAGAGAATATGGAACGACTGGAGTTTTAACCAACAAATTATTCAATATTTCAAAGGTGACAACATTCTTTTTTTCAATTATTTTGTCAGCAGATCAGAGAGACAGATATGGTTTGTTCAATGGTAATTTGCTTTACAATATGATTTTCTAATTACTAAATTTCCCTTTTTATCACAGCAGCTCAGTAGTCACATTATGGTAATGAGTACAAAGAAAGCAGCAAGAATAATATCTTTCATTATGTTGTTTCTTTTGTATAAATTTAATACACTGCTAGCAAAGATGCAATATGTGTATAGAAAGGAAATTAACACTTGACTGTTTAACAAATTATTTTATATTAACATATGACACATATTATAAAGGTTTTAAATACAAAAGTTATATTCTGTGTCTATAAGCATTTAACATCTAATAAACTATTCAGTTCTAAGATCAAGCTCATGTCACACCTGGATATTCCTAATTAAAAATCAATGCTGTTTTGCAGCTTTATTAACACACGCCATTTTGCAAGCCACAATTGTGGTTTGCCTCAATTTTTAATTACACTTCACATGCTAAAATGAGATATAAACTAAACATTTACCAGTAGGGACACCTTTTCATTTCACGGTGGGTTGTTCTCTTGTGTTCAGGAAACAAGTGAATGCATCTGCCAGTGCATTAAACACGGATGATGAGTGTCTCCTTACCATCAGAGTCTAATTAGCTATTAAAGAGACTGCATTAAATCTCTGCGCTAATGATGCCTCAAAAATTAATTCAGACAAGACTAGCATTGTATAATTCTGTTAAGACAATTCATCTATGTTTTTCTACAATTTTAATCACCTCAAGTTCTTTTAAAACTAGACTCCAAGGTTAATTTGTTTATATGATCAAAATGTTATGGTTTGCTAGAAGGATGTTAGATGCTTAATAATCTTCTGGCTTCTAGATCTTTCATCCTTTTTTTCTCTGAGATGATCACACACATCTCATCTTCAGTTTATTCTCGGTCTGTTTATTATGTTTCAGGGTGCTTTCACACCAGCCCTGATTAGTCCGCTTGAACTCAAGTTCACTTGCACAGAAAGTCCGGTTCATTTGGGGAGGTGTGAACAGGCAATCGAACTCTGATTCAGACCAAACAACCAAACTTGAGTCTGCCTAAAAACGTAGGTCTCGGTTCGATTGAAAAGAACTCTGGAGCGGTTTGATTGCATGTGTGAATGCAACTGGACTGGGACCGCACCAAAAGCAGGAAGCGGACTATATTGTGCAGTCGTCTCAGCCGCCTCGTGTAGTCTTTTACCTTATTATCTGCTCACCCTGAGTCCATTGCTGCAGAATATTGATCTGGTACATTTGCCAAGTGCAAAATCTGCTGCTCCAAGTTTGTTTACGTTCACTGTAGGAGACTCACTGCACCAGGAAGTGCATTAACAAGAATACAAAAGTAGTGCAGAAACTCTACAGCGCCACCCCAGGCGGTGTACAAAAGACCTCCTGTGTTAGACAGATTGGAGGCAGTTTAAGTTGTAAGTTTAAGTTCTCATTTATAAAACTTTGCGTAGAATCCTTACTAAAACCGTACTTAAGCTCAGCAAAAAAAAATCTACTTACGCCAAGTAAATTTGGGACCTATAAAACATGGTGTACGCACAGCTGCACGCAATCTCCGCTTTATAAATCACACTTTACCTAGAAATGTGCTCAGGTGTTTCTGGATCACATCCCGCCCTCAACACTCTTTCACACACTTTCTGCTGTAAATGTAAATGGTCAACGCAAAGTGCCTTGTGGATCTCATGCATATACATGAGCCGGCTCGTTGCAGCATTCAACCAATAAAATGGCGACCGCAGATCAAGGAAGATCAAGGAAGATCAAGGAAGCGCAACTTCACCGAAGCAGAAATGGAGGTACTTGTGGGTGAGGTGGAAAAACGAAAGGAAGTGCTTTTTGGAGGTCACAGCAGTGGCATAACAAATAAGAAAAAATCCACGGAGTGGCACAGCGTTGCTGAAACCGTCAATGCTGTGAGTTCGTCAGAGAGATCTGTGGCAAATATATAAAAAAAGGTCCAATCTGAAGTTGGAGGAAAAAAAAGATGGCTTGCCACCGTCAGAGTGTGTCTGCTACTGGCGGAGGCCCTGGCACCTCTGATTCTCCACCGCTCGCTGTTAGGATCTCAGCAGTACTTGAACCGGCAAGCGTGCATGGCATCGTGCAGGAGAAGGAGGGAGACACTGACCATGCAGAGGAGACTAAGCCTTTTATTAATACAGATCAAATGTGTCTGTCATTAAAATATAAAACAAAACCAAATCTTGTTGTTTCCCCCTAGTGACTCTGGACAAAGCGTCCAACGAGGCATCCTGGGCATCGACCGCGGATGTGGCTGCAGGGTCAGCCTGTCCCACCAGTGCGCCTCGGGCGCATGGCGCACGCTGTCCTGCAGGCACAGAAGGACATGATTAGTGCAGTGAATGAAGTGCGAGAAGAACTGCACAATATGTGATGTCCTGACTGAAATTTCAGGCACACCTAAAGAATTAAAAAAATTGTAACTAAATAAAAAATCATGTCTTCTGTGTTGGTCCTATAAACGACGCATGTCATTTTGTCTCAATCTGCCCCCCAGCTGATATTCCGCATGTCGGGGCTGGGGCTGTGTGTGTGTGTGTGGGTGGGGGGGCACGAAGCGATGCAATCAATAATGCTGCTGGAATTAATAATTTTATCATTCTCAGCAGCAGCACTGCAGGTTCTCTCCATGTCCAAAATGTGCGCAAGCCAGGTCCTTACTCAACTTAAAGCTGGAGTGCGTAACTTTTACATGTCCGTGGATGTCCGTTTCAGCCAAGCCACTATCAGAGGAGATGACACAATGCAGATTAAGCCGATCGGCTCCTCAAACATCTCACGGTATTTTTCAATATATATCATTTTTACTTTGCGTGTCGGGTGCGACATTCCCGCGCTGTCGCACATGAAATTACGTCTTTTATGTCACAACAAGAAAAATAATAAGAAATAGAACGCAGTGTCTTGTAGCAGCCGGCAGAACGTGAAGGTCGACATGGCGGAGAATCCAAATAAACAGCCGAGAGACACTTATCGGGAAGTGGATCCTACCACGAAAAAAAATAATAATTCCTGGACGTTCGGCAGAGGGACTATTGGCTAAGAAGGAAAGTGACCGAAGGAGAAGGCAAACGCGAATTTGTATCGGCGTCGCTTTTCCTCGGTGGAGAGAAGAGATCTGGCTGATGTTCAGGGGTGCACATAAGTGGTCCGCAGGTCCGCACACACTGTCAAAATATAAAATGCGCACCAGATGAAACCCAGAGCGCCGAAGTTCCAGCTGATCAGCTGATTCTGTCTCTATCTGTGTCAGTTTGTGTCTGTCAGTTTGTGTCTGTCAGTTTGCCAGTGTAACGGTTTTTCAGTCAGTCAGATCAGAGCAGCTGACTGCAGGATTCTGCATCGTGTCAAAACTGAAGAAATTCACTGAATAAGACAAATAGATCATTGTGGCCCCAACAGCTGACTAATAGATTTCAACACCAAACTGTTAAATGTAGATTAAAGTGAACAATCAAACCTGTAAACAATCCAACCTGAACTCTGAAGGTTTTTTTACCAGTATTTTTATATTTTACTGGTTTCTCTTGATTTTTTCAACAATGAAATGATATTTATTGAAACAAATATAGAGCCAGGTAAAGTAAACAGACTGAATTTGAAGCTTGATTAAGACAGATACCAGTTGGAATAACAACGGCAGAGATAAAGCAGTGGAAGCTGGGCTTACGTCATATGGAAGCGCCAGCTTTATTGTTGTAATGACGCAAAAATTCCGCTAGGGGGCGACAGAAGTTACAGAAGTTACGCACTCCAGCTTTAATACAAATATATTTAAATTACAAATAGTGCCTGTTTTCTTTCTCCCAGGTTCCTCTAACTCAGAGGAAAACAATAAAATTACTAGAACTTTCCTCGAGTCCTTATCTGTCATTATTGCATCATTTCAACCTGCTGCTTTAGTTTATATTATATTTTTATATATATTTTATTATAGCTGGAGTGCGTAACTTCTGTAACTTCTGTCGCCCCCTAGCGGAATTTTTGCGTCATTACAACAATGAAGCTGGCGCTTCCATATGACGTAAGCCCAGCTGCCACCGCTTTATCTCTGCCGTTGTGATTCCAACCGGTATCTGTCTTAATCAAGCTTCAAATTCAGTCTGTTTACTTTACCTGGCTCTATATTTGTTTCAATAAATATCATTTCATTGTTGAAAAAATCAAGAGAAACCAGTAAAATATAAAAATACTGGTAAAAAAAAAAAAAAAACCTTCAGAGTTCAGGTTGGATTGTTTACAGATTTAATTGTTCACTTTAATCTACATTTAACAGTTTGGTGTTGAAATTTATTAGTCAGCTGTTGGGGCCACAATGATCTATTTGTCTTATTCAGTGAATTTTTTCAGTTTTGACACGATGCAGAATCCTGCAGTCAGCTACACTGATCTGACTGACTGAAAAACCGTTACACTGGCAAACTGACAGACACAAACTGACAGACACAAACTGACACAGATAGAGACAGAATCAGCTGATCAGCTGGAACTTCGGCGCTCTGGTTTTCATTTGGTGCGCATTTTATATTTTGACAGTGTGTGCGGACCTGCGGACCACTTATGTGCACCCCTGAACATCAGCCCGATCTCTTCTCTCCACCGAGGAAAAGCGACGCCGATACAAATTCGCGTTTGCCTTCTCCTTCGGTCACTTTCCTTCTTAGCCAATAGTCCCTCTGCCGAACGTCCAGGAATTTTTTTTTTCGTGGTAGGATCCACTTCCCGATAAGTGTCTCTCGGCCGTTTATTTGGATTCTCCGCCATGTCGACCTTCCCGTTCTGCCGGCTGCTACGAGACACTGCGTTCTATTTTTTATTATTTTTCTTGTTGTGATGTAAAAGACGTAATTTACTGTGCGCCAGCACGGGAATGTCGCCGGTTGACATGCAAAGTAAAAATGAGATATATTGAAAAATACCGTGAGATGTTTGAGGAGCCGATCGGCTTAATCTGCATTGTGTCATCTCCTCTGATAGTGGCTTGGCTGAAACGGACATCCACGGACATGTAAAAGTTACGCACTCCAGCTTTAAAGTTGCGCATGTTTTTCCGCTACAGTTTTTTTATAAATCCCAAAGTTTGCGTGGAAAGTTGCTTACGCAGTTTTCCGACCCTGTTTTGTGCGTAAGCAATCTTTATATATAGTGATTTTCTGTTTAGCACCCCCTTTTTGTCCCTTATGGGCTACTGTAGTTAGAGATTTGATGACATCATCATAGGAACTCCTCCAACGTTTTTCTAACGTTTCTGACACCTGGTGGGCAAAATACCTGGCAGCCCAAACCATTAGTACGGGGGAATTCTTCAGTTTGTGTTCATCATGTCTGTTTCTCATCATTTGTATGTCAATGACAAGTAAGTTGTGAAATTTTGGTATTTTTTTAGGGTAAATGTGCAGCTAAATGCTTTCATTTGATGTTGCTCCTACTAGTTGCTAAGTTAGAGCTAACTGCTGCACATGTTTATTGTGAACCACTGTGATTGTTTATCCCTCACTCCAGTGTCACAGTGTAAGTGTAATGCAACATATCCTTCATATAATGAATAGGACACTAGACTTATTTTCTGTATGTTGTTTATTCTCAGGGAAACCACAGACAGACATAAACATAGCATCATTCTTTGCCTGCATCACACACCCAAATCCAGTCCTGAGCTGAATCCTGGCCTAAGTGGTGTTCTGGCCGACACACGGGTTGAGAGCAGTTATTAACACAAACAGTTTCTTACAGCCCTTCAGTTTTAGAGCTGTCTCACCTACAGGCGGGGATGCAAACATACGCTTAAGCTTATTTGGTCCGTTTTATAAAAGGCAGTGTGAATGCAAACTGCACCAACTAAAAACAACAACAATGTTGCAATTTTGGTCCCCAATCGAACTGAGTCTACCGTACTGTCAGGTGTACACTTTTAAATTATTTAAAAAATAACCTGAGAGAATTCACTGTGATTTACTTCCATGGTAAAACAAATGTGTCTCCCGTTTTGCAATCAAATCCATCACAGGCTCTTACCTCTCCAGCCCAACTGTACTGGTTTCACCTTGTTGTTTGCAGTGCCTGTTTGCCTATCTTGTTTTGTGTTAGACGGATCCTACTGTCCATACTGCAATGGTTCTTGGACCTGATGACCCAGAGTAAAGTACAAATTTGTTTGTTAGGTTTTACTCTTTATTAGATTTTATTAGGTTTTCATGGAATTTACTTTCACTTCAGTGTATACGAGACTGTTTGATGTCACACTGCAAATCCTTCGTTAAAATGAGAAATATTCCCAGAAGAAGCAGAACTACAACAAACCCACCTAGACAGAAATAGTCCAAATAACCAAAGTTTATTTTACCATGGTTACCCAGCATATTACCAGCTATATAATACATCTAATCGCTTACGACTGCATTTTTTCTTTTATGGTCTTCAATTACATTTTAAAGTCCCAATGATGTTGAAAGTTAAGTTAAATAGTAACAGATTTTGAGGGTGGTTGTCAGTTTTTGCCTCTTTAAGAACACTGTTACGGGACGAAATCACTGTTTACAACAACTATTCCGTGTCCAGACTTCCTGGTTCCATGGCAATTCACATGTGAGACTGCAAGGCTGCCATATCTGGTCAAGAGGGCTGAAGGTTAACGTTGAGCTAACAATGCTAAAATTAGAAAAAAAAATTGTCAACTCCAAAAATATCTCAAGGTATTTTTATCAAAGACCAACTACTGAATGTTAAAGCAGTACTAATAACTTTTCCGCAGCTGTGTCTCAGACGGCTGTTGCTCGAACCAGTATTCTGTAGAAATATGCTACCTGTTGAAATGTGATTCGGATTCCTTCTGCAATGGACGATAAGGACCCAGAGGGCTTTTATATAGAAAATATCAGGGAAGGACCATAAAAATATGCTTAAATAATTAACAGGACACACTCGCCATTAACAAGAATACTGTATAAACCTCCAATGACATCTCATCATGAAATAAATTGTATATATTGTTTTGAATATACCAAAATTCTTTTAGAATCCACTGCTTTCATATTTTTTAAAATGCCCCGTAAAAGAAAAAAAAACAACAAGAAAGCATTATCTAAAAATGTAAGTATTATAAGGATTAAAACAGGGACAGTGGCATGTTTGCTGAAAGCAAAGTGATAACATGCAAACAATTAACATTAATTCTTTAATGTAGCATAGGCATCCTGATTGGTTGACAAGATAATATTGAGCAAACCAAAGAAAAAAGATAAGAAGATAAGATAAGAAATCCTTTATTTGTCCCACAGTGGGAAAATTCCGGTGTTGCAACACTCATTATAGGACAGAACACAGAAGGTTAAAATAAATAAATAAAGATGTTTATCTTCCTCAGGAGTGGCCCTCTTACTCCAAAAGACCTGAGCCTCCTCAGGAGGTAGAGACGACTCTGGCCCCTTCTGTACAGTGCGTCTCAATATTAGCTAAAACAATGAAGATGGATAGAAAAATTAGTAAACCCTGATGAGGTGTGAACAAAACAGGGCTAGGAAGTTCTGTTTTGGTGGTTTATACAATATTAAGGCTTGCATCAACCTATTCCTAAATATTTTGTGAAACAATTTCTGACAAAAAAGACTGATTTAGGGTTTTTTGTTTATTTTTTACAGGGAGCAGAGGTTGATCACAGCTCAGTGCGGTGATGCATCTCCTTTTAGTAAAAAGTGCAGCAACCTCACTCTATGAACCTGATTCTGTCTTCTCAGTTTTGTTTTTTTTGTTCCAGGTCACTTTCTTGTGATGTATGGCTGCTGCTACTTTTACCAGGGGACACAGAGTGGTTCACCACTGGATGTTTACTTTTCTGCTCCAGAGTGCAGCCTGTATAACCAGTACTCTGATAGCACATGGCACTATTCAGGGATTTGGAACAAAGCTTTGGCACAAGTAGACTGCAATAAATGTATGTACATGTATCTGGATACATAATGCATGGAAACGTTCCCAAAGCAAACTCTCATTAAAAAAAAATACCAAAGCAAATGTGATGCACCATACTTTTTGGTTGTGGCAGTGATGGATGCTTCTTCTAGGAACATGCAAGTGGATCAAACTAAAGCCACATAGTTGCTCTTACAGTAGAATGCTGTTTTTTTCTGAATGCACTGTACATTATTTCATATGAAACACAAACACACAAAAGATTATATTCAAGTAGAAATCAGTCTGTATATTCTTATTAGTTAGTTAGTGGCACTGTGAATGATTTTAAACACCAGGTTTTGTTTGTTTTTTTTTTCAACCTAAGCTCCTTTAACACAGGAGGAGGCCTTTGTCTACACAACCTTTTACAATTTGGCTGGATAGTGGCCCATTGGTAAAACCTTTCTCTTTCCTAAAAGTAATCATGACATGTTTTCATTCCCCCTGCTGAGTCACCACCATGATGTGGTAAAGGGGTTTCAGTACCCCCATGACTTTGGAAGCTATGTTGTCTGGAGCTATAGCACCTAGTAGGGTCTCCTAAGAATCTTGATGAGACTCAACCATGACAAGAGGAAAACCTCACTCAGAATAGGGAGACCAGGTCTTAATCCTGGAACCAGACCTGGGGAGGGTTCGGAGAGTGTGTGGGGGGGTCACGTTGAAGCCTTGGTTCCTTGGGCTCAGATGGATGATATACTGGAGCAGGTTCCAACTGGGGCTCTGTCATGAAACTTATAACAACGGGATTTATAAACTATCATGACCTTTCAACTGCTAAAGCCTATGAAACACAGCAGGTATTCGGCCTGTTTAAACCCCAACTGATAAATTAATGGTTACCCGCTGAAAACTCCATAACAATGCATCGACACAGTCACCCACTGACAGAGAAATATACAAAGACTTTAACATTTTTATTAGATGTGTTTACCATGTACTGACCTGAAAAACCTGATTAAAGAGGAGAGTAATAACCACTGGTGCGCTGCTTTCCATGTCCAAATCTCATCTGAGGGGAAACAGGAAATCTGCCATTAAAAAGATACCTGGTGCAATGCGCCCCGGGACCAAGGTTCCACCTAACTTGTTCTTATCTCCCCTTATTCAGATCAGCATCTCATGATATAAATCATGTTTTTCCAATACAATTATACTATATACAGAAAATAAAATGGCTGAAACCTGTTCCAAATTACTAAAAAACAATGTGGTAGCATATTTTAGATTCAGGAGAGTTTTGGGGGGGGGAGGTTGGGGACATGGAGGTTGAGTGTGCATTTCAGAGCTTCCTATGTGGTTCTCTGGATGTCATGTTTTTTTTTTGCATTGGAAGGAGCTATAAATAATCTTACCTAGAGCACTAGAAAAGCTAAACCCACCAAATCACCAATCATGTTTGTGGTGTTCATGGACAGGATCTCAAGATGTAGGTGAGGAGGGTGTCTGGTTTTGAAACCTCAGGATCTCATCTCTGTTTTTGAGGACAGTGTGGTTTTATTGGGATATTTGAGCCATGAACTTGAGTGTACACTGGGGAAGTTTGCAGCTTAGTGTAAAGTGTCTCACATGGTAGATGGCTCCTCAAAATTTATGGTCATGGTTCTCAATCATAAAAAGGTTGAATGCTCCTAGATTTTTTGGAAGATCTTTGCCTCAAGTGGAGGAGATTAAGTCTTCAGGCATCTTGTTCACAAGTGACAGCAGGGTGAAGTGAGAGATGGACTAAGGGATCGGGTTGGATTGGTTCGTCAGCATTAATGAGGGTGTTGCTTTGGTCATGCTAAGAAGGGTATGAGCTGAAGGGCAAAGCTCCCAAGTTACTGTTCTGACTAGGGTCATGAAGTCTTGATCCTGACCAAAAGAACAATATCCTGGATAGAAGTAGCTGAAATGAGGTTCCTTTGTAGACTCAGTCCCGCACTGCACAACTCTTTTTGAGAGCAATTCTGCTATCCATTTTTGGGGCTCAGTCGCATTTTTTTTTTTCAATTAGGAAGCCTTCTGGGTTGCTTCCCTATGGACGTTTACTGGACTCAATCATGCTCTATCACAAGTAATAAGGAGTACATGGCTTCCTTAAAGAGGCCATTTCATACAAATTTCAGGACTTTGTGGTTATTTCTTAAGTATTAAACAGTAATATGAAACATTTTATATCTAAAAAATGTTAGGAAACACTGATTAACAGACCTTTCAATCTGTCTGCATTAAAATTCGGGTGGTTCCAGTTCCTTGCGTCAGGCTGCTTCGACTGCTTCGTCAGCAGCTCGTTCATATTCATTGTTTAAATTTGCTGGATTCTGATTGGCTAACAAACTAGCCTATGAGAGCAAAGAATACTGTTTCCTGCCCCGCTGTGCATGGCAACGTCAGACGTCGTGTCTTCCTGTTTGCTACAGGCCGTTCGAACTCGGGAGAACTCTGGTGTTATCTCCACCTGCGTAGTTTGAGAGATAAAAACTGAAAGAGAAGTTGTTGACCTGTTTTCACACCCACTATGAAGGTGTGATGGACCGAGTTAAATGAGTGGAGGAAGCACAGAGGTTCTTCAAAAAAGGGGATGTTCTTTTATTTTTCCTTTCCCCCAAAGTATAATAAAAGTAACTTGAGCTCATAAAAGAGGTCAACTAATCAAAAATGGAACTCAAACAAATGGTTAACTTAACTTCTCAACTGACTAAACAACATAACTGACCTAACAAACAAAGACACACAGGGGTATATATACACTGGCTGATCAGACCATATGAAACAGATAGGGGTAACTAGACAAACATTTACTAACTACAAAACAAACAAACTAATCAGTACAGTTGAGTTGTTAATGAAACTAAATAACATAAACATGTAAACCTAAATGTATAACTTCAAACTTAAATCTGTAACCAAACTCATAAGCAAATAAACAAGGAGAGTCATGAATCCCCTCTTCCTGGAGGAGTTTGGTTGGTCCAATTAGCTCCTCCTGTATTTAGTGGAGTTGAGCCCTTCAACCCTGTTTGCCCGTCCAAGCTCTCTCAGGAAGCAGGAAGTGGAGGAACTCTCAGCACCGGTAAGAGAAAACATAAGTTAACTTCAACAAAATGGGTGAAACACAGTAGTTAACTAAATGTGTGCACTTACAATTAGGACCAGTGTATCATTAACCAATAAATTTAATGAAATCAACTTACAAACTAAAACAAAAGGTGCATGAGAGTTACCGACATTTACTGCTGTGTGGACATGGATTTGGCCATCACAGAAGGTAAGAACACCTGTGGAGCTAAAATATTCAACAGAAATAATAACAGAATTAATGGAAGGGCCTCTTTAATATGCACTTGAAAACCTCACAAACACCCTGCTAAAACCAGTCATTTTCAAGGTAACTTGTACATTGTAGTAGCTTTGGACTAAGTTTTATGGAGGCTTTAATGTTTATTGCATTGGGCTACATCACATTTCCCTTGTGAAACTTGTTTAAGGCTTATACAGTATGAGAGGGACATTGAATTAAAGCATCTGACCAGTGGATATTTTTACCTGTTTTTGCAAGGATGGTCAGTCGGTCTGTCTGTCTATTTATACTTCATATACAATGGAGTATACGTTGATTTTGGAGATATGAATTAACCCTACTAAAAGACACTTAATCAGCTGGGGTCCCTGTAAACTCTAATTTACACTTTTTAATATTATGCGCATTTTTCAAAAGCAGTACATCTGGTCAGTGGTAAAATAAAAAATATACTGTATACAGTTTCCAAAGAAATGAAATGTTGACGTAGTCTAATGATTGAAATTCATATGAACTACTTTGCACCAAGGAAGGGAGAAACAAAGAAAAGCAAACAGTAACTTGATAATATTTATCCTTTTAACAGAAAGTCACTGTTATGTGCAATAATATGATGACTCATGTCCACACTTACAAAGAGTCCTGTGATACTGATAAGTGCGAAGAAAAACTAGTCGAGAAGTGATGGATACTCACACCAACACAGTAACCTTTGCTTACTTTACATTTACTGCAAAACATTAACATTTCTCTATAATATTTTCATGCCAATCAATTTGACAGCAGAAAGCCAAAAGAACAAAAAGTTTGTTTTAAAATAAAAAGACAATAATATTAGGTCTGCCCAACAGTGATTTCTATGCAATTCACATTTTTATAAAATCACACCATGCAGCTTCACTTTAAGGTTTACAGCACAGCAACGGTTGATACATACCCACAAATGTGAAATTTCATATTCCCTCTACCTCACAAAAACATGCATACATACAACACTCTCCTACACAGACATCCATGCTGTGTGTTAAGCGCTGGAACCCAGATGGCAGCCACCTGGTGTGTGCTTGTGGGCTCTTGTGACAGCTTTGGACAGGATATGGACACACACACAGATGGTGACCCACTGAGAGTGAACGGGAGATGGACGTGCTCACTATTGATTTGCTTAGATCAATGATTCACAACCTGGTCATCCAACACTAGGGAAGTTGCACCCACTGAGCTGGCACATTGGCCTAGTGCATTTGGCACACATCACTGCATATGCAGGGCACTATCATATGAGTAAATATTTTTAAAGCTCTTGGAAAACTCTTGGTATATAAAACTGCTTTCATATTGCAAATTTGCTTTTATTCTTAAAAAACCTATACCCCAAAAAAAGAACTAAAAATATTTTTACTTTTGCAAATGTAATTAAAACTACTTAAATGTAATCAAAAGAAAATTTCTGTATGTTGATGACTTCATCATGTTACAATCAACCACAGGTATAAACCACTCATGTTCTTTCTCAGACTTATTTATATGGTTAATTACTTTATTTTAATGTATTGTCTCTCCCTATTCCTCCTGTCTGTAGGTGTTTAGTGTTCCCCACACTTGTATTGTTTTCCTTCTTTTGGTTCTAAATAGTTTTCTGAATATTTCTTGTGAATTTACTATCACAGTGGTGTCAGAGTGTGTGTGTTTCCTTCTGTCACCCCACTTCCAGCCCGGTAATTCAGTTCATGTCCTGCACCTGTTTTCTTGTCAATTGATTTTACTTCCTACACCTGTGTTGCTTCATATTTAAACCCTTGTGTGTCTCTCATTTGTTTCCAGTGAGTTAAATGTTTCACGTTTCTTCACCTGTGCCTGTGTTGTTTTGATCTCTGGTGTGTTTTAACCCTGAACCATTCCTAACTTCATCTGTGCATGCACCTTCTAGATGTATATGCTACTTTGGATTATCCGGCTTCAACTCTGTGACTCTGCCTGGTCCTGTGTTTCACCTGTAAGTGCCATAATCCATACACTAACTGTTGACCTCATTTGGCTTAGGTCTCTTTCCCCCATATCAGACTCATTCTTCCCCTCTTTCTCTCTCTTTGTGCCTTTGAACTCACCCTAAAACCAAACATAACAATCATGTACACTTGTTAAAGATACCCTACCCATGTATGTAGGATTGTTTGTTTCTGTGTATAAGGGACTGGTGACTTGACCAGAGTGTACCTCACCTCTGACCCTGTGACAACTAAAATGGGACCTGATCCTTGTGACCCTAAACAGGTTAAAACCTCCATCTATCCATTTTCTGTACCTAATCGTTTGTATGCAGAGGCACGGAAATGGATGGATGGATGGATGGATGGTTTTGTTTCTTGCCAACACACAGAGCAGTATATACTTCCAAACACACATTAACAGCTAGTGGAAAATAACAGGACTCTGATTTTGAAAAACAAAAAGGAAATGAACATTTATTCTTAACTCTAAATATTTTTATTGTAACTTTTAATAAAAACGGTGTGCCAACCAGGTAAATGAAACTAAGCCAAGTTATCTTTTTACCTCACTGTCATTCTGTGCTCATACTTCATTCCTGGGTCTTCTCCTCCTTTCATAGCTATAGTAACATGTTCTGTTTTGTTCTAATATATACATTTGCCACATTGTGCAGTTCAGATTGTCAGTTTTAATCAGGCAACTTTCATTCTACTCAGACAATGAAGCATGCACACAACACTTCCTTGTCAGGTGTTAAATTATTAGATCTTAGCGTCTGTTTGCCACCTCCAAAGAAGAGCCGTTGTCACGGTTACCTTTGGAGCACCTCATTATTCATAAAGGTCATTGTGGGATCTAAAGTAAAGCTGAAGGCAGGGCTGCTTGTTGAGTTCATGTCAAATTCTAGTGTCTTCCTTTATAAAGTCAGAACAAAACCAAGCTCTTCATTCCGGGGAGTTAAAAGACTGTTAAAGATATATCAAAAAGTTAAGCACAGGATACACCTTTTTTATAAATTCGCATAGTGCAATATAGAACCATAAAAAGCTCCAAACTTCTGAAGTAAACTGTGTGTGATTACACATAAGACACATTAATAAGACTTGACACTCTAAAAAAAAAAAAAAGAGATTATTTCTGTTTTATTTTTTTGTTATTGCATTGAGCTAGCTGAGTTTATGCCTAAATCTAACCGAAGGCATTCCCCTCCATACAAAATCAAATGGTAGACGTTGGGTCCAAGACAGCAGAGCCAGGATGGTGCTGTGAAAGTGACACAGTCATGGTGGATGAGGAAGGATTGTTGTGGAAACAAACTGTGATCATATAATATGATGTGGGTGCAAGGGGAGTGACTCAAGAAAACAGGAAATAGCAAAGGAAGACCTGTCCAATGAGTCAGGGCTGTTAAAAGGTGTAGGAAGGCCCTATTCATGATGCTGGATGTGGGCCCCCAAACATCTTCAATTTAGCCACTCAAACAGAGACAACTGACAAAAAAAAAATAATACAGGGGAATAACACTCTCCATGTGAAAAAATAAAAAGATACTCAGTGATATTTTTAAAAACAACAAAAGCTCTTACACCAAATCATCAATACAACAAATAAATCAATGATGTGGGCCAAGCCCAAGATCCATAGTGAATAAATTAGGCAATTACTTCATTACAGATCAATGTGAAAACAATAAAAATGTAAAAAGTGGGTTTTGTAACTGGACTCAAACCCACAACAAACTCTCAGGTGGCAATTTAAAAGATTTATTTTTAACAACAAACAGAGTAGTAGTACCTCTCCAATCCAATCTAGAGGAACATCAGGAGGAATAACTGTGACAAGAAGAGGACAGGTTAGAATCAGGTCATTTTCATGTGAGAATAAGCTTAACAAAATAGTCTCAGTTTCATTTCTGGTGGAGAATGAAGGGAGAAGTGAATCGGGATTGGACAAAAACATGATGCCCGAGAAATAGGTATGCTTGTTTTCCAAGTTGGAAGGCATCCAAAAAGTGGGACAGAACAGGAGATCCACACTTGACGCAAAATGTAAGTGTGCTTGGAGAGACGAAACAGGTGTTACAGACCTCACATACTGTAAAAAGGCAACATCATCCATGAAACAATCCTGAGGAAAGCACAGTATATCCACAAATCTAATACATTAGTCCATTCCTGAATCCATATCCAAAGTAATATAAACAGGCTTGAGTCAGAATGTCTATTAGCAATTTCCAAACAGACTTACTGGACTGACATGGAGCAAGCCAGGGCATTTTCAAAGGGTGGACCAGGGTAAGTTGTTTTCCAAAATCCAAATAAAAATTGAGAAATCAAAGGGAGAAGTCAAAGTGAAAGTCAGGTTTGAGAGCAGGGTTCAAAACACTTTGAGACAATATGGAATGTTTTTAACAAAATAATACCTCCACAGGGTGTTTAGAGGGTTGTAGAATGAAAAAACTGCATTTTCTTTAGAAATTATATTTGAAGTAAAATATAATACAATATTTATGCTGACGGGCACAAGGTTGGTATTTTGTTTACATACCAGCCAATAGTTGGCAGAGCAGCGGGTTGCCTAATACGGTGAATAGTCCGACACAGCGAGGCTGGTACTGTGGAGTCTGCAGGTCAAGCAGCTCGAAGCACCGGGGATATGTGGTGATTTTTCACCTTAATTTCTTGCCATAAGGGATTCCCTGACTTGTGACTAGCAGGGTCATGTGGAAAAGTCTTTAGCAGCTCATGCTACAGAGCAGCAGCTGGCTGAAGTGTGAGGGTTCAGCTGGAGGACACCTCTGAGGACAGAGGATCTTGCAGGAAGTTTTGGTTTGCACTCTCTATAGACAACGTAATCCGCACTGCCTCATCCAGCCCATGGCGTGTCGGGCTGCCACTGCCTCCGTTACCCTCGGCCTCTGGAATTGTCAGTCCGCAGTTAACAAAACAGAGTTCGTCAGTTCTCTGCCGCACCTCTCCGATATACAGGTCCTAGCCCTGACCGAGACCTGGATCCGTCCTGACAACACAGCAACACCGGCTGCCCTCTCTTCTCATGCAGAATTCACACACACTCCTCGTCCTGCTGGGCGAGGAGGCGGTACAGGCATCCTGATTTCCAAAATGTGGAAATTTTCCTCCTCGCTAACCACTACCACCTGCTCCTCATTCGAATTTCATGCAGTACGAATCTCTAAGCCCGTCGCTGCCTATGTTTTGGTTATTTACCGCCCTCCGGGAGGCAACATGGAACAATTTATGGATGAACTGGACACAATCCTATCCGACATTCCAGATGATAACTCCCCTTTAATAGTTATGGGCGACATGAACATTCATATTGATAAAACACAAGCTCATAACTTTCTGGCCCTGGTCCACTCCTTCAATCTCAATCTAGTCCAGACTCCCCCAACACACAGAGCTGGCAACACACTGGACCTGGTACTGACCAGAAACTGCACTGCAGGTAACGTGCAAGTCACACCACTGCACCTCTCAGACCACTTCCTGATTAAATTCTGCATCTCCATCCCTTATGTACCTAACTCAAAAGTAAAGACTGTCTCCTACCGCAGAAACCTTCAATCTCTCACTCCCTCACAGCTATCGGAGCATGTCTGCTCCTCCCTCCCTTCCTACTCGGTGCTCTCAACTCTGCCTGTAAATGACGCAACAGAGACGCTCTGCTCCTCACTAGCTTCTTCTCTGGACGAAGTCTGCCCTCGTGTGTCAAAGCTGGCCGCCCGGCAGCGTCCTAGTCCGTGGCTCACAGACACTCTGAGGGATCACAGAGCTGGTCTGAGAGCAGCTGAAAGGAAATGGCGCAAATCCAAAAATCTCTCTGACTTGTCTGAATACCAGCAAAAGCTCTCTAGCTTCACATCCTGCTTAAAGGCTGCCAAGATAGCTTTTTACCAAAACAAAATCCAAAATGCTCCTAACATGGGAAAACTGTTCAAGACATTCAATACTCTT
>SSNP01000126.1:1062704-1172838 GCA_006937955.1 Pachypanchax playfairii | reverse complement strand
AGACTAAACCTGGTATCAGCATAGGTATTTGTTATAGGCAAGTACTCAGATCCAAGTATCAGCATAGGTATATCCAAACCTACATTCCCACGCGTCAGCTATGCTCAGCCGCTGAAAGACGCCTAGCACTTCCACCACAACGTGGCATGAGATCATGTTCCAAACTCTTCTCCTCTGTTGTCCCCCGATGGTGGAATGACCTACCAAACTCGGTCCGATCCTCAGAGTCGGCAGCTACTTTTAAGAGCAGACTTAAGACTCACTTCTTTAAAGAACACTTTCAGTCTTAATGTAGGATTAATTTATGATTAATGATAGCGATTTGAGAATTTATCTCTCACAAAAAAAAAAAAAAAAAAAAAAAAAAAAAAAATTTTGATACACTTGATGTATCAGCGTCGGAATTAAACTGGACTCCAAACAGTCCGCCTCCTTATATTTTTTCCTTCTCTTTGAATTCTTGCTTGTATGTTCTCTCAATGTAAGTCGCTTTGGATAAAAGCGTCTGCTAAATGACAGTAGTAGTAGTAGTAGTAGTGCTTGAGAAGAGCTGGGGCAGATACGTGAGCTCTTTAATGAGACTGGATCGATGACTGAGCTACAGGTAGGAGTCTTCATTTATCAGAGTCAGTGTACTCGGGGGGGAACTTGTGTTTTTCTTATCCTTCCTACATTTTTAAACATTTAAGGGATAAAACAGGTAATCAAAAATCTCCTCAGATGAGGGTGGACATTTATATTTGATGCCTCCTTGTGGGACATGAGTAGAACGTGACAACATGACGACTCCCTTCTGACTGGAGAAGAGTTCTCTTAATTAACTATTTGTTAAACAGGTCATGAAAAGTTTAGAAGGGTCTCATTTTTCAATTGTCTTGATTATTAAGTTCAATATTGCTTAATTACAGTATGTTAATATATGCATGACACAAGAGGCATGTATGCTGTGTGAGTGAAATAGAACTGCAGAGCGCAGCAGTCTTTGACCGTGACTACACGGAAGTTAGCCAATCTCCTACAAAGCAAAAACAATTTGTACTTTTGTCTTTGTAATGGGAACATTTTATTTCAGTAAATGCTTGAAACTTTCAAAGAACTGGTCGAAGAATGAAGCATGAAGAAACTGCAACTACAAAAGCTAAAATGTTAAAGAGGCCCTTCCATTAAAAACGGTTTTTCTGAGGTTTCTATTGAATATTTTAGCTCCACAGGTGTTCTTACCTTCATAGTGGGTGTGAAAACAGGTCAACAACTTCTCTATCAGTTTTAATATCTCAAACTACGCAGGGGGTGATAAAACCCGAGTTCTCCCGAGTTTGAACGGCCTGTATCTGTTTCGTCACAACTCCTTTGTTCATTAGTATTCATCAGCTCCCGCAGTTGAAACCATGCCTAGCATGCTGCTGGCTAAAAGCTGTTAGCATAAGACGTAGCAAACAGGAAGAGAGATCGTCTGATGTTACCATGCACAGCGGGGCAGGAAACAGTATTCCTTGCTCTCATAGGCTAGTTTGTTAGCCAATCTGAATCCAGCAAATTCGAATAATGAATATGAACAAGCTGCTGCCGAAGCTGCCTGACGGAAGGAGCCGGAACCACCCGAATTTTAACACAGACAGATTGAAAGGTCTGTTAATCAGTGTTTCCTGATGTTTTTTAGATATAAAATGTTTCATATCACTGGTTAATACTTAAGAAATAACCACAGAGTCCTGAAACGTGTATGAAATGGCCTCTTTAAACTGGTACTAGGTCTATACTTGTATAAGCTTGTCACAAAGTCCGGGTGAGAAAAATGGGTTATTGTTACACTGGTAATGGCGTTTTAGTCAAAAAACAGAATGAAGTGGAATAAAAATTAGTTTAGTGTTTCCAGTAAGTAGGCTCAGATTCCTGTTCTACTTTAACTAAAAGGCAAAAGACTGTAGGTTTTACAAAATGCACAAAGAAATATTCACAAACGTTCCAGATTCTGAAATATTAGTTTAGTTTTTACTAAAACTTTACCACAAGAGTTTACAGTGAAGTGAACTGACCTCGTGAAATGGTTGTAGGATGTTCCTCTTAGATAAATGTACAGGAAATGTGTCCACTAGACTCTCCCAGCAAAGATAAATTCCCACGATCTCGAGCTCCCTCACAGATGACAATGATGAATAAGCCCCTCTGCTTTTCTTTTTTCCATCTTCATGGGAAAAAGAAATCTGTTGTGGGTCCATTGTTCTAAAGTTGCCACAGAAACATGTTTTAGAGAACTGGGTTAGTAGACCATGAAGATTTAGTCCATCCAGATAAAAACTGGGGATGAATTATTGCACATGTATGTAAGAACTAAAACCTCAGTTGCCACTTCCGCTATCAGCTGATCACTCCAGGAATTACATTCTCTCTTATTTAAATAATTTTGGGGCAACAGGTTTGTAAATGAAGTGAGGAAGTAATTAATGGGACATAAAATAAGATCAATGTTGTTTCCAGATTATTTTAGAAGCTTTTTTCCGAAGCAGTCCTCAGTTGTTTCAATGCCAGAATTGATTTTCTGCAGGTGTGATAATTTGCAAGGGAGACTGTAACATCAGTTGTTTTCACCTTGTGGGTAAAGTGTTTGTCTAGAACATACTAACACATAAAAATTTTTCATATATTATGACTGTGATAAAAATTGTGGGATAAAATCAGACTAAGATAAATGTCCAATATAATAAGAATGATCTTGTTCATTATGATCTTTTGCTTTGGCAACTGTTAAACAAACAATAATAGAAGTATAATCCACACAGGAAACATTCAAGTTTCAAGACATAGACTGAGGGAAATTTTCATTCATTCTCTTCACTGAACTTCTGTAAAAATATGAGAGAGTCAAAATAAGTGTTTCTGAAAATAAAGCTTGCAGCAAGCAGAATATTTTAGATATTCAAAATTCCAGTGGCATTAGAGCAAGGCAGCTGAAGTAAGGAAATGGAAAACTCGAGGTCTCTCACAATATACCACTAAAGTCACAGCTTAGTGAGGCCTAATGATGACCAGTTAGAACTGTTTTCTGTCATAACAATAACAATGTTTGAAAGCAGAGCATTTCAATCAATCAAAAAGTGGCTGTGGCTCAGGCGGTAGAGCGGGTCATCTGGTAACCTGAGGGTCCTCGGTTCGAATCCCAGCTCCACCTGGAAAAGATCATCTGGCTGTTGTGTCCTTGGGCCCACTTTGTATGTTTGGTGGTGGTCAGAGGATCTGGTGGTGTCTGGCAGCTTCACCTCTGTCAGTGTGTCCCAGGTCAGATGTAACTACAACATGTGTGTAGTTTTTTTACCACTAAACGTGTGTGTGTGAATGGGTTAATGACAAACTGTAGTGTAAAGCACTTTTCTTTAGTCATATGACTCCCAAAGCTCCAAACAAGTACCTACGTGATATTTACCATTTTTGCACACCATTTACCGTTGCTGCCTTGACATGAGTAAAAAAATTGGAAGCGGCTAATTTTGTTAGTTTTTTTAAGTCTGTTTAGTATTTGTAACCTTTGCATTTATTTTAAGACTGATTTTGTGTGAGCCATGGGGTTTCAAAACAGTTGGATTAGTGTATTAGCATAGCATTTAGCTCTGTTGTCAAAGTTACACCAGTAAGAATTTCAAAAACGTGTGTGTGTGTGTGTGAGTGGTTGTTTATGTGTGGCCCTGTGATGGACTGGTGACCTGTCCAGGGTGTCCCCCGCCTCTCACCCAAAGACTGCTGGAGATCGGTACCAGCTCCCTGCAACCCTGAAAAGGAAGAAGCAGGTTTAGAAAATAGATTGATGGATGGAATTTTTTTATTCAATTTTTTTTTTTTTACCTGTTTTTTGTTCTGTTTTGTTTTTTTCTTTTCTTTGACAGGAGAGCCAACGCTACATCTTAGTATAAAATAGCGCTGTCACAATAATAAAAATTTCAAACTCAATTTAATACTGGAAAAAAAACTCTTAACTGTTTACAATTTTGCACTATAAATTAAGTATAAACAATGTTGCTTAAACTTTTATAAGTAAAAGCAGTGTTTTTAAAATTGCACACACAACACTGGTGGAAGATAACAGAACTACAACACAGCTCTCTTTTTTCAGTCACTACCATCATCGCATCTCCTGTCCTGTCGCTCTCTTTCTCTCTCTCTCACACACACACACTCGTCCCATCAAGCGTCCCACTTCCTTTACCTGCCTACCCTCTTTCACTCGCAGGCATCAGTGCCGACACGCGAACAGAACTTCAAAGCAGAGTTGCTACATTTACAGATAACTGCCAGGATTCGTCATCCACAAAAAACCCGCAGCGAACATTTTCCAGCTGTAACCTAAGAAACAGCTGATCTGTCTGATAATCCATGGCAATTTGCACTGAAAGAAAAAAGGTTGAAATAAAGCGAGTGAAGAAATGACACAATGAAAATACTGCAGCAGTTCACAGAGCTGCTGAAATAAAAAGTAAACAAAGTCAACTTGCGGGATAATGTGATGTGGCCGTGCAGGCTGCTTTATGGCACCTGACTGCTTTACGGCACCTGGCTGTCTGGGAACCGTGTGTCAGTTGACTCTGAAGAAGGCTGCATATGTGAGACTCCAAAATACCGATACCGTGGGAACATAATATAAAATTTAGATACCAGTTTTAGTCACGATTAATATCTAGGCATCGATTATTTTGACAACCCTAATATAAAACAATACTTATTTGCTATGAGGGTTTCACCATTCAAGCCACTTGCCAAGAAGCTCACTGGTTGCTGTTTACCTACATGATTTTTCTTAAAGAGGCCATTTCATACAAATTTCAGGACTTTGTGGTTATTTCTTAAGTATTAACCAGTAATGTGAAACATTTTATATCTAAAAAATGTCAGGAAACACTGATTAACAGACCTTTCAATCTGTCTGCGTTAAAATTCGGGTGGTTCCGGCTCCTTCCGTCAGGTTGCTTTATCAGCAGCTCGTTCATATTCATTATTCAAATTTGCTGGACTCTGACAGACTAACAAACTAGCCTATGAGAGCCAGGTATACTGTTTCCTGCCCCACTGCGCATGGCAACGTCAGACGTTGTGTCTTACCGTTTGCTACGTCTTATGCTACAGCTTTTAGCCAGCAGCATGCTAGGCGTGGTTTCAACTGCGGGAGCTGATGAATACTAATGAACAAAGGAGTTGTGATGAAATAAGTACTGGCTGTTCGAACTCGGGAGAACTCAGGTTTTACCTGCGTAGTTTGAGAGATAAAAACTTAAAGAGAAGTTGTTGATCTGTTTTCACACCCACTATGAAGGTAAGAACACCTGTGGAGCTAAAATATTCAACAGAAACCTCAGAAAAACCGTTTTTAATGGAAGGGCCTCTTTAATATATGGTTTGAGTTAAATTTCTTTCACACTTGTCTCTCAATCTGGGACATGTCTATCAAAAGTGACCAGAAAAGGACAATATGTTAATGTATCAGGTTAGTTATTTGTACACGTACAGTAGCTCTCTAAGCCCACACAGTTTATGAGTAGAAATAATAATGTCCCTTGTGTTTTATTTCATCCTAAAACACAGAACTAGATTTTAAGCAAAACAAAAAAAATATCTTTATGTATGACATTACTTTCAGATACTTATGGAAGGGAGAGTATGATAAAAACAAATTTAAAATAACTGTTAACTGTATTTATTAAAGAAGAAGAAAAATTGCATAAATTACAACTGCAAAATCTAGTGACAAGATTAAAGCTGAAGCCAAACAATAACTAATAACAAAAAAGTAATAGGTTGAAAGATTAGCAGCTCAACATACAATTATTTTGACAGGTAATTAAAGTTACTGTGCTGATCATCATCACTTAATTCTGTAATATACCATAATTTTACTGAAAGTTGTGTGTATTAAAGCTGAAATGCAGAGTTTTTTTTTTTTTTTTCAGAGGCAGCACTGAGGGGATTTTATTGAGGTGAAAAAAAATGTGTTGCACCTTTAAGTCCCGCCCCTTTGTGTCCGTGATACAGTAGCCAGCATCTGTTATTATGGACACTTCATGGGTAAGTTACATTTATACAATTTATGTTTATTTAAGGTGTTTGCTGCTCAATGATTCATGTGCTTTTACAGCATTGTAAACAACTCGTAAACGCCAACCGCAGTTCTTCAGGATACATGCTCGTGCATGCTTTGTTGATTGAGAGGTGTACTATGCAGATGGCTAATGCTATTGGCTGATGCTGGGTGAAAATTAAATGCACCCCATGGGACAGCTGGGGTCTTTGAGAAAAAAAAAAAAAATACAGTGGACGACGGTTATATGCACGACCTCGGTGCCCAGCAGTTTTGTGCATATAAGCGTTGTGTACATTTATCCGTCGGTGGTCATTTGGACTGTAAACATGGGTAGCAGTGTTCAGTATTAATAACAGATAATTGGAAATTATGTAATAACTAGGGCCGGGACTTTAACGCGTTAATTAAGATTAATTAATTACACAAAAATAACACGTTAATTTTTTTTAACGCATTTTAATCGCACTTCTTTAAGCACCGCAGAACATCTCTCATGAGTTTCAGCGGACCGATTATACTGGAGCACCTACCAGCGTTCATTATTTAGGACAACAACAAACCACAGTGAACATGAAGTAACAAGCGACCGCTTTGATTGGCCCCGTGGATGGGAAGTTTTGTTATAAAAAATGACTGGATGGAAGCGTGGATAAGAGCATGTGTGTGTGCAAGCTATGCAGCAAGGAATTTGCACATCACCGCAGCACATCGGGCCTGAAGTATCACCTCAATGTTAAACATATAGCAGCTAGCGTGGACGTTAGCCCGACTCCGAGTACAAGTGTAGACATTTTCTACACTTAATGCACTGGTCTGTTGGACTTGGTTGAACAAAAATAAACAATATTTTGTTGCTTAAGCTTATGTGTATTCAGTCATGATTCAATGGTATACTAAAAATCCGTTTGAAAAAAATTCTCACTGTTCTCTGGTCAAATATTTATATGCGATTAAAATGCGATTAATTTTGATTAATTAATTACAAAGCCTCTAATTAATTAGATTAAAATTTTTAATCGAGTCCCGGGCCTAGTAATAACGCAATTAAAATATATCAGGAGAATAAAACTCTCAAACAGAGGGAGTTATATGCTCATAGAGCAGATCCAGTATAACACTGGTAGCAGATGCGCCAGATACGCGCACATGGACGCTACGGTGACGGCACAGATTAAGTTACAGTTAGTAACAGAACAGAACGGTTTTCTATATCGGATATTAAGAATTCATGATCGGGCAAAAAAACTAGAACAAATGTTACATGTGACACTATTTCACACTGAAGTTGGTGATTATTTTTTGGCGACCGTCTGACAGCTTCAGGCAGACAGTTCCACACACCTAACAGCGAGTGTGTGTGTGAGAACACCAGCAGAGGTGTACGGTCATGTAACTAGTGAGAAACAGTGAAATGCATGTATGATACCTCCAAATGTTTTGTGCATATAAGCATATGGATTCTCTATGACACAGGAATGTGTCCAGCAGTTTTGTGCATACAGTATAAGCGTGTTGTGCATTAACCGTTGACCACTGTATAACGTTTCTCCTACATTATATTACAGAACCGGGTCAGACTATCACTTTTATGGAATTAAAAAAAAAAAAAGTCACACGTAACTTCTGAAAAGGGGAAAACTCCAGATTGCAGCTTTAATGAAGAACATTTATTCTGCGCAAAGCTCCTGGTTTGCTAGGAGACTTTTTAAAAAGAAATTAAACAGGTTTCGTTACTATCTTTGCCTTTGATCACTCAAACAGATACATTCTCTGACAATATGGAAGTGAATAGAAATTTTAATTATTAAGTGAGATTTTAATGATTAAAGCTGTGTGGGTGGTTGCAAAGAAAGCAATAGAAAGTCAGAATAAAAGGAAGCCTTTCACATTTCACTCTCACAACAAGATACCAGCATAGCACAAACAGGTTTTCAAAAAGTCACCCTTAAGAAAACAAGTAAAGCTTCATCATACTACTTATTTAATCTTTTGTTCAAAATTTCTCTTTTTTTAGCTCTACCTCTTTTGCTTTAACTCTAAGATATAAGCATACAAACCCATGAATGCTTTGTCAAGGTCAAAAAATGAGAAAACATTGACTTTTGCTGCAAATATAAGCTGAAAAAAGCTTGCTTTGATTAAAAATTTAACGTGCAAATCTACAGAGAAAAAAAATCTAAATGACAGCTTCTTTATGTGTAATAAGGTGCCATAGAGCCAAGATGAGATAGAATATTAGACAGAGAGGAATATTCATGGACGGTCTGAGGGGACGGATGACTGTGTGAGATCTCACGAGACAGCTGTGTGTAATCTTACATGGACATTTCCCTCTGAACAAAAACAAACTCAGGAAAAGCCCAAATAAAGTAATTTCTCAAAAATTATTGAGAAATTCAAGTAGACAAAATAAAAATAAACATTAAGATGCCCTTTCATTTAAATCTAAAATCATAAAAGCTTTAAAAAGCCTGCAACATCTTGTCAAGTGGAAGCCCGTCACACCACCATGATAAGAGTTGGAGAGTTGCAGCTTGTAGATGGACAAATACTTTGTCTCATATAATCACTTAATAAAGTGGCATAGATGTTTTAAAGGCATTAATATAAGCATGTTCCTGACAGCCTGGTGGGAATCTGCTAAAATAAATAAGAATCTGCTTTAACAATGGGTGTTTCTCAAAGCCAAGGAACCTTGCCTTGATGCCTTCCGCCCTGGTTGCCTAGGAGATACGTCATCGGGACCCGCCAAGGCGTGTTCCAATGTTCATATGCTACGGAGGCATCTTGCCCGCTGTTTAGCTAACATACCAAGGATACATGGGACGTGCCTTGATGCCTTCCCTCGGTCACAAATTTCCCAGAATACATTGCGGTATTTTCAAAAAATGGCGGTTGAAGAGCCGACAGCAGCTACTTCAAAGGCAAATTTCCCGTGTTAATGTAAGTTAACTGATTGTTGCGATCAGGCTTATATTTAAAATGTTTTTTTTTTTTTAATCCAAAGCAGTTATACAGTTGGTTAGTTACTTTATATTTATATCCATGGGCGATGGGCGGGACGTAAACGGTGCGCGTGAGCAGGTAGCCGAGTGAGAGAAGTCTGTTCCAGTGTCCTCGTAAGCAAGACACCTCCTCCACTAAGGCAGTGCCTCGGTAAGCAAGACACCTCCTCCACCAAGGCAGTGCCTTGGTAAGCAAGACACCTCCTCCACCAAGGCAGTGACTCGGTAAGCAAGACACCTCCTCCACCAAGGCAGTGCCTCGGTAAACAAGACACCTCCTCCACCAAGGCAGTGCCTCGGTAAGCAAGACACCTCCTCCACCAAGGCAGTGCCTCGGTAAGCAAGACACCTCCTCTACCAAGGCAGTGACTCGGTAGGCAAGGTTCCTTGACATTGAGAAACACCCCCTGTCTATTCACACTCATCTGGAACAATCCTGACATCTTGCAAAATAAAAGACTTCTAAACTTTACAACCTAGCACAGCAAAGACATGTTGTATAAGCATATTTTTCAGGTCAGTTTCATACCATTTAACATTTTAGTAGACATAGAATAAACAGAGAATATATAAGATAATAAAAATACTCATTTTAGAATATTTCCAACTGATATTAATTTTACATTTCAGAATTAGAAGCAAATTTATCCAGAACTTCTTTTGCCAATAACCTAAAATTTCAGTCCTCCAAATTAGTCTAAAAAACGTAATCTCTAAAATATTTATGTATCTACCTCCCAATCTCCTAATAAGAGAAAGCTTTATCTATTGCTCCAGATTTAAACATTTGGACAGGTATATGCAAAAACACATTTAAAAGCTGATAGCTATTCTCAAAACATGGCAGACAACATCAAAGAGGTCAGGTGTAAATCCAGGTCATCATATGGGCTCTTCAGGGGTTGCCTCAGCTTGTAGCCTAAACATGAGGTTCCAGATCCACTCTGGAATGGGGTCAAGTGTGTGTATGCTCACATGTCTTTGTCACACATACTAAATGTGTCATTATATGTGCATAGTGGCATGTGTCCATGTGTCAAGGGACCTTGGCACCTGCTGATGAAGAAATCAAGTCAGAGTTTTCATGTGGTCACAAGCTGCCCTTTCACTCTAGGAGTCTCTCGTTCCAGCCTGTCATATTGGCTTCTAGTCACTACGGAGAGCACAGGGTCTGATGAGAAATATCCCTTTTAAAATAGACTCAGCAAATAACTTACAGTCCTTCCTTAAGTTGCTACTCAAACAAACTAAATTTTTGTGAATGTTGAACTATTGCTATTTCAATTTTAAATATAACCAAGTGATTTATTTTAATCAGCCAACTAACCCCCAAAATGAGTTCTGTATGAGATTTAAGATATCTGAAATAGTGTCATCTAAGCCTTTTGTTTGTGGAAGATGTTCTCTAGCTAGGAAAAAGCAGGTTCAGAAAATGGATAGATGGATGTTCTCTAGCTCCCATAAACAAATGGCATGTCACTGAAACATTAAAGACTGATCAGTGGGAATATGTCAGAGATAAAGACCTAAAAATCCATAAATAAGACAACAGTGAAAGCAAACGTTTTTTTTTTCCCCAATTGATTTTAGATGAGATCTGGAAGAAGAGGGGAATTTGGTTATAAAGGAGGAGTTTGTTTTGATTGAGCTTTTTTTCATCACAATGTTTGTTCATATTAATTTGATGTTTGCAAACTCTGGAGACATAAGGACTCTTAGGTATTCAAGGAGGGAACCAGAGGAGTATGGAAGACCTAGGAAACAGGTTGGTTAGTACAGCAGCTGAGTGGAATGCGGAGAGCATGTGAAGGAGGGTCCAAGTGTGAATGGCTCTGCAGGTGTTGATCACAAGGGACAATGATTCAAAGTTTCCAAGAAGAGGAGGCATGCTCATCATCATCATAGGTTTTCATAAAGGTCTTTGGCAAAGTCTTCACTAAGGTAATCTGCTGATCACATCTGAGGAGAACACAGGTAAGGCGCAAAGGTAATTCTCATACAAGAATTTAAATAAACATGACATTTGCCAAGACAATAATCAAGGTAGTGTCCTGAATCACAAGGTGAGGTGTGGATCTCACAAGCAGAGAGGCAGAGAGTGGCAGTCTCAAATAAAAACAGTTTATAAATGACAAAACGTGAGAAAAAACACAAAATGCGTAGCTCAGCTGTGGAGACAAGGGGGGTTAACACAAGGTCCAAAAAAATCCAAAGTACAAAGTAACAAAAGCAAAGACAAAGTCCAACGCTTAAAATACAAAGTAACAAAAGATCAAAGTAACAAACAAAAGGCACTCTACTCACTGGGAAGTGGAGGAGGCAGAAGTCCAAAAACCAGGGGGGAAGAAAAAACCCAAAATCCAGAAGTCCAAACATTCAGCGGTGACAATAACTCCAGACTATAACTATGACTCTACAACTATAACTATGATTCCACAAAGACCAAGAACAAAAAAAAACTCACGACAAGGACAATAGACATATGATAACTGTCCGGCACTGAACAGACATTAGGCTCAACCTTAAATAGTGCCGGACCCAAACAAGTCACAGGTGAAGACAATGAACTAAATGACAAGAGTGAAGAACAGGAAGTGACACGACCATATATGGAAACATGAACTGATAAACCCACAGAAGAGACACACAGATCCTAACATGAACTGTGACAATAAACTAAGACAACAATACACACTCCACACTAGACACACACTGCACATACAGACATAATACAATAAACAACTGTAATCTAAACTAAACTCAAAACCCTACACCAGGGGTGTCAAGCTCCAGGCCTCGAGGGCCACTATCCTGCATGTTTTAGATGTTTCCCTGTTTCAACACACCTGATTCAAATCCTCTGCATTTCAATAAGTTCTGCAGAAGCCTGTTAACGACTTGTTCATTTGAATCAGGTGTGTTGAAGCAGGGAAACATCTAAAACATGCAGGATAGTGGCCCTCGAGGCCTGGAGTTTGACACCCCTGCCCTACACTAAACATAAACAGGAAACCGTGACCAATCCCACGGCTCCTGACAGGGAGCTTAATGGTCTGACACCAAGTGGTGGCAATATCTCAGTTAATGTGCATGCAACTGTTGATAAGGAGATTGCCTGAAGGTTCTGAACTGGTGTTAATTTTATCAGCCATTTTAAAATTTGGTGTCAGTTTTAGTCCATTTTCAATCAGTTTTTATCACATTTAGTCAACCTTATCTCGTTTTTATTCAGTCTAGTTTTAGTCGACTACAAGTCGGGCATTTTAGTTTTTTTATTTTAGTCCAAGAAAACATAATTTTATTTGTCTAGTTTTAGTCAAAACCTGTCAACATTGTGTCACATCTAGTTTTGATACGGACAGTAATTTTACCCTTTTACTGTTTTGTCAGCAGATAGCTAATATTGAACATTTCCATCTGATTTAAAGTTATTTCACACATTTTCTCTCATCTTTTTTATTAAATACAGAACTATCTTATTTTATGCAGAAATAACCACATTTTGATACCACAAAAAAAATGATTTGACATCTTTCTTCGACAGAAGTTCAGACTGCACAGATGTTTTCAGTTTCACCAGATATCCAGACCAGCACAGCTCCAGCTGCAGTAAACATCAGCTGATAAACTGATTTCTTTTTTATTCTAGCTGAAATACGGGATGAATCGCGTTCCTTTACACCTCAATATGGAATGTGTAATATTTACTCTGAACACAGGACGATTCTGTTTTTCACAGGATGGCTGTTAGCGGTTTGTATCCAGGTGTAGCTGCTCGAGTTTTGTATTAACTATAGTTCACTTGCAGCTCTTAGATGAGCTCATTCTTCTGTCTGCTTTATTTAAACTTGCATATCAACCGAAAACATAGTTCCCGACCTGTATGATTATCTAAGTTGGCATAAATTCAACTTCAGACACATTTCTATCAACAACATGCTACATGCTAAGGAGCTAACGTGAGCTAACAACAGTGTTTGTGAGTGCTGCAGTTTTGAAACGGGGATGAGTCACTGTTGTGTGAGGAGAGGCAGGATTTCATAAAATCATTGTCCTCTCGTCTTTGTTCGTTAACTAAAATGTCTGTAGATTTTAGTCCAGTTTTTATTTTTGTGAGGATCTCTGCTGCTGGTGGTGGTGTTTGTGCACTAATTGTTTTGCAGGGCGTGGCAGCAGACGATCAGTGAAGACAGGTGTGGATCATTACCCAGCTCAGGAGAGCTGGGTACTTAAGCGGAGGAGGAACAAGAGACAGACGCCAGTTTGTTCCACTACATTTCGTGGTAACAGAGTGGCCTGTGATTATCTACCAGAGCATTCATAGCAGTATTTAACCTGCCCTCTCTATCCTTGTGTTTAGCCCGCTGTCCTGGAGCTCCTCTCCCGACTGCAGAACCTCAGCGTGGTAATCGACCCGCTCACCGTGAGGATTGGCTTCACCCTGGAACATACTAGAGCTCCGTTGCGGTGTTACGCGACCAGCTCTCTCCCTCTGGCTCCCTGTCTGTCTCTGGCTTCCTCTGATCCACACCTTCCCGGTCAGCACGCTGCTGTCACCCCTGCTGCAGTCACGTCTGCACGCACAGCACCCGGACCCGGATTTCCTACCACGAACATCAACAGTCTGGATCACCACCCCTGCGGCAGCATCCTCGGATCTCTCCTCACACCCGGACGTCAAACACGATTCCGTGAGTTAAGCGAGCACGATCCCCGCACACCGCAGCTGGTATCTCAGCCTGTCACTAACCTCTCTCTCTCTCACAACCCAGGACCGTTCCTGTCCCGCACCAGACCCGTCCTGAGTTTCATCGTTCATGTATTATATTCCCTTGTGTGTAACTTGGAGCACTGTATCATATTAAACACTGTTAACTTTGAACGCTGTTTCCTCGCTGTGTGTGTTTGGAGTTTGGGTCACTTTGGGAGCTCGAAAACAACCCCACCTGGTTCGCACCATGACAGTTATATGCATGACCCCCAGCAGTTTTGTGCATATAAGCGTTGCATGCATTTATCCGTCGGTGGTCATTTGGACTGTAAACACGGGTAGCAGTGTTCGGTATTGATAACAGATAATTGGAAATGATGTAATAACACAATTACAATATATTAGGAGAATAAAACTCTCAAACAGAAGGAGTTATACTTGTAGAGCAGATCCAATATGACACAAACAGATGCGCCAGATACGCACGCGCATGGACGCGACGGTAACAACACAGATTTAGTTACAGTTTGGATATGACGAACTTATGATCAGGCAATAAAAACTAGAACAAATGCTACATTTGACACTATTTCACACTGAAGAAGTCAGTGATTATTTTTTGGCAGACGCTGCAGACACGCACTTGTGAAAGACAGAGCAGCCTAGTTCCAGGCACCTGACAGCGACAGTGTGTGTGAGAACACCAGTGGAGGTGCACAGTCAAGTAACTAGTGAGAAACAGTGAGATTTAGTGAGATGCACATATGATACCTCCAAATGTTTTGTGCATATATGCATCAGAGCTGTGCATATAAGCGTATGGATTCTCTATGATGCAGGAACGTGCCCAGCAGTTTTGTGCACAAACAATCTCCTAAAATCAGTTGTTACACTTGTCAAAACACTTCAAATATTAGTCGCAAAAATGATTTAAATTTTGTACTACTACAATTGCTATAATTTATAACAATACTCGCAATAACAAAACGGTGTTGCTTCTTGCTTCAGACTCTCGCAACCCTGCGTGTGTGTTTAATCTGCAGAGGCAGCAAGGACGTGCCGGGCACATCCTGGTGTAACATTGTTACATCACAATGTTACAATCAGTTGTTTTCCAGGAGAGAGTGGAGCAGCTGCTCAGAGCACAGGATTCAGGAAGATTACTGAGAAATGCGTGAATTAAACCAAAAACCACTCTGGGGGGGGGGATGGGGGGCTGGGGGGGTTAATAAGGAATTAGCATTACAACATGGTTAAAAGCTCCAAAACGTGCATTTGCATGATATAGGACCTTTAAAACCCACGTAAGAGCTAAATACACCTAAAACAAATCAGGTCTTTTCATTTAAATTACAAAACAAAACACACTTTTTATGTTTGCAGCTAAATATGTTACACTGACACCTGAAGAACGCGTCAAAAAGAACCTGATTCACTTGCTTGAGTGTATTAGTTTGTCTCTGTGTGTGAAAGATGATACAGTTACAGTCACTAGCAAGTGAATAAACATCCCAGCTCATCTTCAGTCTGCAACATTTAGCCAACAGCATAGAGAAGAGAAAGTCCAGCCTGTCCTCATCAAGCAGATGTGGATGCTAAGAATCAATCTGAATATCAGTAACGCATCATTATCCTGCAGAATCATAGTGCAGACATTGTGTCCTCTCTGTACCCTCAATTGGTGGTTTGAATAAGCTGCAGCAGGAATAAGTAAAACCAGGTTATCACACTATGATTTGCATAATTTGTCCCCTCAAAAAAGCTACGAGGGACTTATGGAGAGAAATGATTAGAGAAAATGTCACGGCAGATTTGAAATTCTGCTGAGACTGATTGGACGTGAAAGTTTCCTAATGAGTCTCAAGGTCACGCAGAAAGGTTTCAGAAGACAGAAGATGAGGTTAAGCACAATGATCCAGTTTGTGTGTTAGTGAGCTGAAGCTTCAGATTTCATATCATTCCAGAGAAGCTGCAGCATTGCACTCCATTGCTTTTCAATTTTTCTTTTATTACTAGTGCCAAAGCATGAGCATAGTGCTTCAAAAGGATTCTTAGAGCAGTTAAAGTTTGGCCCGTCAAACTTCAATAGGTTTTATTTGTACTGTTAAAAATTGTTTCATGTGGCGAAAAAAGTGTTTTTTCAATTGTTCAAATAAGAAAACAGACAGAAAAAAACATGATGATGGTGACAGACTTTAAGCCTTTGAAAAATGGGAAATGTCAGCTATCCTTCACACCATTTTAAGTGTTTTCTCAAGTTTATGTTGGAATTTGAAAATACATTTTAGTGAGCTGGTACTACGCTTACAAATACTTTATTTACACTCGTGATTAAGAGTTTAAATGTCCAGCTTTGCCATCTTTGTCTCTTTTTAAGTTCAAATTCAGCTCAATTCAGAAAGATCTTTATATGAGGTAAAGACAAAAAACTGCCAGATTTTGGATGTCACGTGTAACATCACATGCTGCATAACTCAAGTGCTCTTGAGCTTAAGGCCACTGATTGAAAGTCTGATATTCTCCTTTTGGATTTTATAGTAGAGAGCAGAATTCATGGTTGCATCAGTTATGGCAAGTCGTCCAGGCCCTGAAGCAGCAAATTCATCCCAGATCATCACACTACCACCACCATGTTGGACTGTTGGTCTGATGTTCTTCTTTTCAAAATGTGTTAGTTTTACAGCAGATGTAACAGGACACACACCTTCCAAAAGGTTATACTTTTGTCTCATCAGACTGGAATATTTTCCCAAATGTGTTAGGAATCATCACAATGTTTATTGGCATGTGAGAATAAGTGGTTACTCACCGAAAAACATGTTCAGCTTCATATTAGACATCACTCTGAACGTCTCAGATGGTTCTACAATAGACTAAATAACTTCAGTAATTCGGATCACGGCCATGATGGTGTTCTGATGATTTATGCTACCCTGTTGAAAAATGCTACCATGGTTTGAATTTACAACTTATTTTATAACGAGAGTTCATTAGAAGTTTATACAGTATTCTTGTTTATAGCGAGTTTACCCTGTTAATTATTTAATCATATTTTTATGATCCTTCTCTGATATTTTCTATATAAAAGCCATCTGGGTCCTTATCAGCCATTGTTGGGTTCTTCTCCTCTGGGTGTGTCCAAACATTTGCCTGTTGCTCTGACAATGCAAAGAAAGTAAAAATAACATCATATTTAGTGTTCCTGTCCTTGGAGAATTTATTTGTAAAATTTATCTATGGAAAAATAAAGAAACAAAAATAAACAATAAATCTATTTATCGAAGTCAAGACTGTGAAACGGCACGTGTGCAGAAGGAATCGGTAACATATCTCAACCGGTAGCATATTTCTACAACACCAGCAATGGCCGTCTGAGACACGGTTTAAGAAAGTGAAAAAGTTATTTGGAACTTCTTTAATAAAAGGATTTTGGTTTTTAAATGAAACCTAGCTCAAAGAAAAGTTACATTTTAGTTTAAAATCCAATTTAAAAGTCATTGATAAAATTGATTAGGGGTTAACAAAAATCATCTGAACATCAACAAATGTTAAAATGTTTCCTTTCATCACAGCACTTTCAGTTTTGGTTTTCCGTTTATGTCGTGTACAATTAACCTTTTTCTGGAAACCACTGTCTCGTACGCTGCATAAAACACACTCTAACATTTGGGGACAGACAAAACTTCAAGAGGAAAATTCTTACATTTGCTGCAAACACACAGAGACACAAAACCAAAGAAAGTTAAAGAGACCCACAGAAGATTTCACAGCTTTAAACAGATTTCAGGTAAAACTCCGTCCTTCACATTAATCATGACTTCCACTTCCTGTTGATAGGAGGAAAAACTGAGCAAAAATAGTATTTTTACACAACATGTTGGTCGTTTTTGTCCACTGCTTATGTATGGAATTGATTATGGAAGTCTGAAAAGTCATGACTACATCTGGTGAGTTAGGATCTCCCCTAAACGTCTGATGCTCTGAACTTCCATCACTCATCTGCAACATGACACTAGTGTGTTCGCTTCTTTTGCTTTGTTGCTCTTTTCCACTCACACTCACAGATACGGAAGATTTTGCCAAAGCTATCACAGTAAAAACAGGAGAAGCTTAAAAACATATTTAAACTGGTTTACCACAAAAACTTTGAGCTGTCAGTTTGCAAGTTAAAGTCAATTATAATTATTAACAGAGTATTGATCGTAAAATAATCAGTTTGAACGCTGTTGGATATCTTACCTTTTGCTTCAGACACATAATAGGTAAATACCAAGAATTTTCTATGTTAATATTAAAAACTATTGTGTTAAGAATATATTAAGTGAAAGATTAACTAGTTTTTAATTTTCAGTGCTTAAAAATGGAAATATTTTTGTAATATTTTATAAGAGTCTGTTATTTGTGCACATCAAAAAGACAAGTTTTCATTCTTTCCTTTTTTTAATACTTATTTTTATTGTGATATTAATAATAATAATAATAATAATAATAATAATAATGTGGAACTTTTTATTCATTAAAAACACCCAGTTGTTTTCAAATTTTTTGTTACATTTTTTAGGGTTGGGTTTTTCTAGTCATGTTCTGAGTAAATCCTTGAACATTTCAGGGGCTTTTTTGTTTTTTTTTTTTGTTTTAAAGAAAGAAAAATGAGACGAGCTGCCTTTCTCTTTGTTAAATCAAAGAACAACCACGCAGGTTCGGCCTCGCTGGAGTCACATGAAGGGATCCCTGCAACCCTGTCTCTGTGTTCTGATGCATTTAGTCTCATAATAAATGTGGGACAGACGGAGCTGGAGGAGCTCAGAACCTCACCAGGGCATGATAACACCTTGACAATTCAACACACATGTTCAGCGGCATGCTGGGCTGCAGCCTCGGGGCAGAGCCTCAGCCAGCATGTGGAAGAGGTTTTCCACTCAGCTGAACGCCCACTACCTCCAAAACGATTGCCCCGGAGCCTGATTTTACTCAGTGGCACTAAGCATCGTGGCCAGACGTGGATTAACACAATTTGCACCTTCTCTTGATGCAGGTGACTCCCAAGCCTCCCCATGGAGGTCCAGCTCGTCAGATTTAGCCACGGTGGGTGAAGATTTAACCAACGCTTCGGAACACACAGCGCAAAGATCGACAGTTATCTCATAGGAAGCCTGGTTTTGTTTCCAAACACAAAATTATATTTACAAAGAGTAAATTCAATTCAAACTGCATAATGCAATAAGAAAGAGATAATCTGATTTATCCCCTCTGCACCACACTGCTGTTTTAAAACGCTTGAACAACTTCTTGAGGCGTTTTGTTTCGTCCTCAGCGAGCTGAGACACTGTGGCATTCAGAGTGTGTTCTCTCACGTTCTGCTATCGATCAATCACTTACGGGTAGTGACCCTATCATAACAATCTCATCATATCAAAGCTTGGGACATCTGTGTCGTATATGTGAATCCACTTAGAATGCCTGTCAAAGTCTGCCCTCCACTCCACAAGTTTTTTATATAAACCTTTGTTTAGCACACTGGAAGTGAGTTTTTATGGACTTTTGATGCTTTTTTCTCCAAAAAAAAATGGATAAAAGCAGCTTATGTGTCACATTTCAATGTTTATCGAAGGAAAGAAAAAGAACAGATGATTTTAAACAAAATAATACAAGAAAAGGTTCAAAGAAAAGAAAGAAAACAAAAGGTGTCTGTTGTTTTACCTGACCTGTTTTTTTTCACTTTCACAAAAAAAGGGACAGGACCAGGACTGCTGACGCTTAGCTGCTGTTGACCTAAAGTGGGCGGAGCCTCACACAGTGACGGGTTGGATAGGAGGTGTGGATGTTGGACTGCCCTCTGACATGACCCTGTCACATGAGAGGTGAACCAACACACACTATAGGCCTGTTACACGACTCAGCTTCAGGTAAGACACCATTTCATCCACTTTACTAAGAAAACGTATTTACACTTTGTGCTTTTACAGATTTTTTTTGGTTTATCACAAATTCCCTCGAGACGAGCGTGACATTTTTTCACTGCAATAACTATAAACAAAAATATATCTAGAAGTTTTAAATTTTGATGTTATTATGTCAAAGATAACATCTAAAATTAAATCAGTGTATGTCTTATCAACAAATACTAGCAAACCTTCAGTTCTTTTAATTGTGGTTCACATAATGTGAAACCCTTTGTTTTCTAGAAAGTGACAGGAACAATGTGCTGTCAGCAGCCATTCAGCGGATGGAAATGACTGACAGCTTTCACAGACTGTACAACACAGAGGCCAGCGTTCACACTCAGCTCACTAAACAAAACATGTTACAGACCCACAGCTAAAAAACAAAAGTACAGCAGTTCTACAGGACTGGTAGATGATACAATTCCTTTAGAATCTAAGGATTTAATATGTATTTCTGTGAACATAATTTTTTTAAGTTTTTCTTTTCGATGGTTGTTAAAAAGGGTGAAAAAGAAAACAGAGAAATTTGTGAAACATTTAACACAAAAACATTTTACACAAACTAAATCTAATAAGAAGATCGTAGCCGCAGCAGCTTTTTACCAGCTTTGCAGATGCTGAATAATGGAGGTGGAAGTTTCTTTTAGAGTTGTGCTGCCCTCAAGTGTCTGTCACTGAACGCTGCTGTGAAGAGATTGAAGTTCTAATGAACTGCTGAGTGAGTTACAGAACAAACTTTCCAGATTAAAACACACAGCAATGACCTTTCAGTACAACTGAAATATATGTTACACAATTTTAAGTGCTTTTAATTTATCTTTATGCCTTAAAAATTACAAACACTGCAATTTAAATTAGCTGTGAAATTAGATTTTAATGACCTCAGGAAGAGAAATTAGTTCAGAGCAGATAGATTAGATAACAACATTTTAGAGACAGCAGTCGTCCACACCGGAACTGGCGCTGGTTTGTTTTAACCATTAGCTTGTCAGTCCAGGTAAAACTCATCTGCTTCTTCAAACAGAGATGTGAAATCCAAAACTATATATCGGATTCAAAATGCAGGAGATCTAAAACTTTGTCTTAAGACTGTGAATTTTTTATGAAGCTAAAAAATAAGGAAGGATAGTTAATCTAAACTAACATAAAAACATGTAATTTTAATGAAAAACATTTTGGAAACAAGTTCTGTTTGATGAGCTCAATGAAAAGTTGCAAAGATTTTGTAAACATCATAAATGTATTTGTGATTAAAGAATAAGGCATATGGTATGGTGATAATCAGGAAAGTTAAGATTAACGAATTAGTATTGATATACTGTAAATACTGATCGGACTGGTAGAGCAGCTGTGTATCAGTGCAGTACTGGCATAAAATGAAAAATCTCTTAGATGCTGCTGACAACTTGAAAAAATGTAGAAGCTTGACTCCTTTAAAGCAGTATTAAATATTTTTTCCACAGTTGTGTCTCAGACAGCCATTGCTTTGAACCGGTGTTCTGTTGAAATATGCTCCATGTTGAGATGTGCTACCGATTCCTTCTGCACATGTGCCGTTTCACAGTCTTGACTTAAATAAACAGATTTATTTTATTTTTTTGTTTCTATATTTTTCCATAAATACAGTTTGACTATCAAATAAATTCTACCAGGACAGAAACACTAAATATGATGTTATTTTTACTTTCTTTGCATTGTCATGTTTGGACACACCCAGAGGAGAAGGTCCCAACAATGGCCGATAAGGACCCAGAGGGCTTTTATATAGAACATATCAGGGAAGGATCATAAAAATATGCTTAAATAACTAACAGGGAACACTTGCCATGAACAAGAATACGGTATAAACTTCTAATGACATCTCATTATGTAATACGTTTTCAATTCGTACTATGGCGTCATTTTTCATCAGGGCAGCATAAATTGTCAGAACACCACTTCCAGCTGAGACCTGAATTACTGAAGTTGTTTAGTCTATTGTAAAGTCAATGGAGGGTCCAGAGTGTCTAATATGAAGCTGAGCATGTTTTTCGGTGAGTATTCACTTAGACAAGTTTCAAAACAGTAGCTTAAAGTTGCAAAAGTTATTTTGTATTGTTTTAAAGAGTCACTCCGATCACCTTTAAACTATTTTGTGGTCTTTAAATTATGATTATGGCATTTTTGTCCAAAATCACAAAACTTGTGCCGTTTTCTAGAAAATAGTTTCTGCATAGTGCAGTAGCTCATTAGAAATTCACCTCTGTGCTGTGGGTGGAACCGTTAGTGCGGAGGATCCCCCGTCCCTCCCTGTTGCCGAGAACTCTCTGTTTACGCTAGCGCTACTGCTAGCTTACAGCTAGCTTACTGCTTGTGGCCTGCCCACTGCCTTTTCTACGTCACAATTTGTCGCATTTGTGAGCTTAATTTTCTTAAGATATGTCCTCTAGCATCAGAAAAATGTCACAAGAACACATTAACACAAAAACCCAATTTTTATCGGCGTGTTTATATTTTAGTTGGCAACTCTTCTGATGCCTGCAATGTTTTTGTCATGACCTGCTGGTCAGGAAATATAAATGTTTGTAAAGTGGAACTATCACAGGTTAGGCTACTTGTATTTTTGTTATGTGTGATATTGCTGATGTAAACTTACTGTTGCATCATCAGCAGTTGTCACAGTCGCAATACATGCAAAATTGGTTCTACAAGTGGAAGCATTATAAAGTATAGTCAGTAGTTTTAGCTGCAGCACTTGTGTTTTCTGTTTTGTTTACAGGTTATGAGTCTGGTAGGAGGAAAGAAGTTCAACTGAGACAAAATGTGCAGTTGTAATACGTGAGTAAATCAAACACAATCTGCTTTCTGTACACATGCTGAGATTTTTGTATTAACTGGAAAATGGAAAAACAAAACTCTCTACACCAGTCCTTCTCAATTAGTGGGACCCGCTTCTCCCAGAGGAGCGCGGTGCCGTGCCGGGGAGGCGTGTGTGACTGGGGAGCATGCTTTTTTGCCATACTAGAATAAAATTGGTCTTGCACATCCACTACAGTAGGTGGCAGTAGCGCTCTCACTGTCAGAATATGCACAGGGCTGCCAATTTTGCAACTTTGGAGCTACAATGATCTCTCACTACTTTGCGGTTCAACTTTCAAGGATTCACCACTTTACGGATTTTTCAAAAATATTCATCAAAAAATAAAAAATCTAAAATACTGCGCTTTTGGCTGTTCATTTACCTCCCCACACTTCCTCCGCCGTCGGTTAACAACCCAGCGCCTCTATCTGAAGACAAGGCGCCTCCTGAAGAGCTGTAAAGCTCTCATTAGCATCTGTGCAGTCACGTTGTCACCTTCATCACACTGCACAAGTCCTTTATTACCGAATGAATCAGATTTGATGGTTCATAGTCAAAACTAAAAGACAATTTTGTCTGTTGCACTGAAATGGGAAATGTGAGCCAGATGTTTGGTTGTCGTTTTTTTTGGCAAAAGACACCCTGGAGAAAAGATATTTCTGAAACGGAAGCTGGTATGTTAAACTCTGATGAAAACAATAATAGACAAAAGTAGACGACTAGCTTATGAAGGTTTATTGAACATGAATTAAAACTTCCTTTAAAGTAAAAGATCTTTTTACAACCTACTTAAAAGACACCTCTTGTCCCTCTGCAGTCGAAGTCACCATCAATTTCTAACTTATGTAAACACAATAAAAGGAGGGGCCGCCTCGTGCACTGTCCGCAGCTTTCATAACTACTCTGTGAAGTAGACTGAGTCTCATGGAGACAAAATCAAAACTGTTGATTGAAAGAACAGCAAACACACAAAAAAACATCATTACAGAAGAAAACAAGTTGCTCATATGTCAAAGTTTGGCAGTTACTCTGAGCTAATGATTAAATGCTCTAGTTAAAGGGGAGTTTCAGCCGGAGCAGCGACTCTGTGACATCACCACAGAGACATCTATTGAATAAACTTTAAACATCTACGTATTTATAATCAATATAATGTACAGCACATGCAGCTAAATCAAAGCTAGAACTAGATTCTTGCGTTGGTGTCACTTACTGATCACATTCCCATTTCCACATCTGCTGGTGTGAAACTGATCCACATTCTTTAAAATAATGACAAACTTATTCAACAATATTAACAATATAATATGCTCACCTCTCTTATACACATACAACCTGAAATAAGTGTTGTTGGACAATCAACGGGAAGTAACCGATGTCTCCAGCAGGTTTCTTTAGAAAGAAATAATTAAAATTATTTAACATTTCTATGGCAGCATTGCATTTTGGTGATGGTCCCTGAACACTCATCTCAGCAGCGACTGCACATTAAAACCAAAACTATTTTTATTTTACAAAGGAAGAACAACATGGTTTATTTAGGAGTGCAAGTCTGTAAATATTTACCCAACTTTACTGAACCTGAGTGTAAATAAATGAGAAGACTTTGTCTTGTGCTGCTGTAATATTAGCTTGTTTAAATGTGGAGATTTCAGCACAGAACCTCTCAGAAAGTTCATAACATCACATGAACACACTAACATTTATTTATTTATATTTCTTTCACATTTGTTTGTGGCATATTTAATGTTAATCTTAAATAAAGTAGGTCTTGTGGGTGTACAAGTGGGCAGCACAGTCTCAAGGTAGCACTTTGAACATTCATTACCAGAGGTGGGAGGTGCTTGAGCACCAATAGCTCCTCCCCTCTGCCCTGTGCCTTAGATCAGTCAGTCCTTCATGGCTGCTGTGTCAGTCTAGGTTTTTGTTTATCATTCATGGTGAGTCTTTTACTGGCTTGTGTGCTGCTTTTGCTGAAAGATGTTTTTGTGATCGGTTGAAATTTGCTCTGAGAAAATCTAATTAAAATTTGGACACAGTTAAACTGGAAAAGGATACATTGATTCATCAAAGTCAGCTTGATTTGATTAGAGATCATGTAAATATCAGTTGAAGTTGGTTTAATGTTTAGAAGAATCCGGCAAATAGTGTATTGTGAATTTATCTCACTGTCATTTTAAACGTATTTCTGATTGTCTGTCACTTTGTGTGGTGATACATATTATTTACACTAGATACTTTATACATGTAGAGTACAAACGCCTTTATACCTCACCATAACTTTTAAGTTCACTTTTGCTTCCCTTCAAGTATTTTTTTATGATATTGTTACCCTGGTGTGATAAAAATATATCAATAATTCAGTTAAATGTGACGATACATCAAGTGTTTCACTAAAACCAGGCGAGTTCTTCTTCTCCCACACAGAGAGGGAAGTCACTGTGCAGAAATGGCCATGGTGTGCCTCACAGATTTTGAGGAATATGCTAAGGAGCATCTTTCAAAGGCCACCTGGGATTATTATGCAGCTGGAGCAGATGAATGCTGCACCAGAGATGACAATCTGCTAGCTTACAAAAGGTAAGTTGGACAGTCCACCCAATCTGTAATCTGTTTCAGAAAGACATCCATTTATTTTATCAATACGATGAAATGCCACAACAAAAATCAATCGAGAACAGCAAAATGTTTTTACAAAACTCAACAAATAAACTATAAAGTAAAAACTACGGATGTCCCGATCAAGATTTTTTGACCTCGAGTCAGAGTTTGAGTCATTTGATTTTGAGTATCGGCCAATACCGAGTCCCGATACGATTTTACATTTAAACAACCAGCGCGTCCTGGGGTTTCCCCTGGGCTTCTTCACGGTGGGGAGTCATGAAGTTGTTACTTGTGTGTAAAAACGAACATGACGAGAGCTCATTTCTTTACTTTCAGCACGCAAACAGTCTGAACGCACACAAACCAGTGGACGGACATTACACTATTAAATAAAACGTTATGTAATTAAATAAGCTGATCAGAACGGCAGACACTGCAGAAAGAGTAACATGATCATGGGCTGTCTTCTGCATGCAGTAAGTGATCAACTCCACTCCATGAACGAGTTTAAGATAATATCATAGGGATTTAATATGACTATAAACTAACACCAGAACTCATGCTAACTCAGCTAGCAAAGCTAGTGGAGCTAACGTGGCAACATTCTCAACACAACATCCACCGAGCCAATTAAAAAGCTTACATTGAAGAAAATATACGCATCGATGCTTTTATAAGTCCTCATCTTCTCCACTGTTGTGTAGACTACAGGACTGTTAACATTCACATTTTCACACACGTTGCGGTCGGCCGTCATGGAAACGTGTCCCCTCTTAAAATGGCGGCTGCGGGTTGCGAGGGAAACTGTCCCGGATACTGACGTCACACGAAAAGGTGTATATGCGTTAAAAACTAATAAGAATATACATATGTGTCCGAGTCCTGATCGGGAGGTAACGTCCAATTCCGATCGAGTCTTAAACTACGTGATCGAGCCCGACTTCCGATCACGTGATCGGATCTGGATATACGTAGTAAAAACCATTATTTTTCACTGTTTTCTGTTTATTTTTAAAGGTTTTGCATTTATTTACTAACTTATTTCTTTGTTTGTGTATCAGAAATAAAACATGGATGAATGTTATGCTGTGGTTTCTACACACCTTTCCAACTGGGGTGATATAGACACAGATAAGGTTTTTATTGACTTGTGAGCACATGTATTATGTTAGTTCGTTTAACACTGAGCTGCAGATCCCTTCAGGTCACAACCTTTCCTTTCTGGACTTTGTGTAGCTGTGACAGATCTTTGCCTCTGCAGCCCAGACTGAGTCTGTGCTTATAATGATTAACTGGCTGCTACTAACTTTAACTTTAGTTTGTCCAACCACCCGATGTGACTGACGAATCAGTTTTAGAGTTTCATCAACACTAAGACAAAACTAGACAGGCCTGGGATTTTTATTTCTCCTTAAGTTTTCGTCCCACGGCTCCTTGTCCATTCAGCTTTCTTAATGTATCCACAAAGACTAAAATATTCATAGCGATGACATGTTTTACTACAACAAGTTTACTACTGGGGATTTATTTGCTGCTGCATTTGGTCCAGGGGAAACATTTTCTGGAAAGAGGATTTAAAGGTACAATATGTAAGAATTCTAAGAAGTCTAATGTCCCACCAATGTTGAAAATAAAGTCACATTGTAACAGATTTTGATCTCAGCCGGCTGGGTGGTTGCTAGTTTTGGTCATTTTAAAAATGCTAGCCTGGACCGGAATCATTATTTACACGTCCAGACTTCCTGGTTCCATATTGAATCACATGTGAGTCTGCAAGGCTGCCAAGTCTTCAACACAACCAGCTGGAATTCCACAACGAGCAGCAGCAAAAAGTAAGAAACCACCACATCCTGCATGTGATGGAGCGTTCAAATGCACTTAGGAAAACTCAATGCTGAACAAATAGGCATTCAGACGTTCCCAAAAAATTGAACAAAAACAAGAAAAACAAAACAAATTTTAACATCAGAACTGGCAACCCAATAGAAAAATCAGGGAGGGGAGGGATGAGTGGCTGAGTGGCTTCATACATACTTTACATTTGATGAAATCTCTGAGTTTTCTGTCCCTTATTGTTCAGAAAAGCAAAGGTTTCTCAGCCTAAAACAGATTTTCATCTCCAGGATGTTTTACTCTGTTTGCTGTTAGGTATATATATATATTTCATACATATTTCATAAGTGCATTTGAACGCTCCATCACGTGCAGGATGTGGTGGTTTCTTACTTTTTGCTGCTACTCGTTGTGGAATTACAGCTGCTTGTGTTGAAGACTTGGCAACCTTGCAGACTCGCATATTATTCGCTATGGAACCAGGAAGTACACATATATGTGTATGTATATATATATACATATACACATTCAGTGTAATAAAAACCTTGAAGTTTAGGTTTTAAAAATGAACTTTTACTTTTGAATCAGTGTGAAAAAGTAAATGTTGACAGTTGTTTTATATATTCTGTCACATGAATATTCATGTGTGTATTTTTGATTGTATATAAAGAATACATTGATTTTTTTCATGCAGGGTCATTTGAGGATATTTTTATCTGTTGTTGTTAATTGTGCGCGTCACACTCAGGATCCGTCTGAGGCCTCGGATACTCCGTGACGTGTCAGTCAGTGACACGCGTACCACAGTGCTGGGGACAGAAATCAGCTTTCCTGTTGGGATTGCACCAACAGCGTTTCACTGCCTGGCTTGGCATGAAGGGGAAGTAGCAACAGCTCGGGGTGAGGACTGTCACTCAAATGTGTATAATAACCCTATGACTGTGATCAACAGCAACAAATATATTTGGACTGTTGTGTTTTGTGTCAGTCTTTTGTCTTTGTGTTGTTTTCTTTCTGCTAAGATGAGCAAAGAAAAAAAAAAAAGAAAATCATGTCGTTAAATGAACAACCTCTAATTATCACTTAAAATAAAGATCATTGTTCAAATGAAAATCACATTCTAAATTATAAATATATATATATATTTTTACAAATATAGAGGGGTTCAAGAATTTTACAAGGTACTATGTGTGTAAAACACAAATATGTGTTAATGATTAAAGTTCACTGACATTTCATTCTCATTAATCTGCCCCAATTTTTGTGTTTTCATTTTGGTAAGATCAGTATTTATTCATCTGTACCTATCTTTTTTTCTAGAATTATATTAGCTAAAATTATTTCAGTGATTAATATTATATAAAAACCAGCACATAGGCTCATTATGTTAATGGTGTATAAATTATTCTTACAAATGAATGATATATTTCAAAAGAAAGTGCTTAAATTGACATGTAAATCTGAATAATCTTTTCACCACACAGCCACCGAGGCCGTCAACACCTGCTACATCACCAGCACGTATTCTACCTGCTCGGTGGAGGAGATTGTTGCTGCAGCACCAAATGGTTACCGCTGGTTCCAGCTGTATGTGTACCGGGGCAGAAAGCTGTCGGAGCAGCTGGTACACCGAGTCGAGGCGTTGGGATACAAAGCCCTGGTGCTCACTGTCGATGTCCCTTACACGGGAAAGCGCCGCAATGACATACGGAACCAGTTCAAGCTGCCGCCACACCTCAAGGTCAAGAACTTTGATGGAGTATTTCAGGTAACAGTACACTTTCTCAAACATATGCGTAAAATAACTATACAGTGGAAAATAAAAAGACCCCGAGAAACAAAAGAGTTTCCACCTTTTCTATTGTTAATTTGTTGGTTTGTTTTGTTTGTTTGTTACTTTTTTTAAACTGTCCATCAAAATCCTTCAAAATAATGTAACTGTAATTTTTTTATTAGAGTAGGTATTTTCATGCATCTAAAATATTTCATTTATTGAGTAAATTACTGGATGTCTGCAGGAGAGTAGCGTCCCAGAGGAGTATGGGATACCAGCCAACACCTTGGACCCCTCTATCAGCTGGAAGGACGTGTACTGGCTGCAGTCCATCACCCGCCTCCCCATCATCATCAAGGGCATCCTGACCAAAGAGGACGCTGAGCTGGCCGTGGAACATGGCGTCCAGGGCATCATTGTGTCTAACCATGGGGGGAGACAGCTGGACGGAGCACCAGCCTCGGTAGAAACTCTGCACAAATCTCTTTACCTGCTGTATAAAAAAGATTCAATCAAATGCTAAGAGCAGTGGCCTAACCTGAGAGTAGGTCAAGTTTATTTAAACTTTATAAAACTGCAATATAGTTGTGTCAGTCTCGTGCCAATTTGTAACAATTTAGACATCATGTCTTGATTTGTTCTCACATTTTATTTTATTTTATTTTATTTTATTTTATTTTATTTTATTTTATTTTATTTTATTTTATTTTATTTTATTTTATTTTATTTTATTTTATTTTATTTTATTTTATTTTATTTTATTTTATTACACTCAAAGTCTGATTCTCTTTTTTGTCTTCAGTTTTCACAACATAATCCCAAAATTGTCTCACATTTCTTCTAGTTTTTGAATCACAAAAAACTTTACTGACGTTGGTTTCAGACATTTGCAACAACTCTGTAACTATTTTAAATGAAAAACTATCTTTCAAATGTTGCAAATGTGCTTTCACGTACCTCCCTACTTGTTCACTGAAAACTCTGTAATTTACTCTGTTATTAGATTGATGCGCTAGCAGAGATCGTGGACACGGTGCAAGGCAGGATTGAGGTCTATGTAGATGGAGGGATCAGGACAGGAAGTGATGTATTGAAAGCTCTGGCCTTGGGAGCCAAGTGTGTGTTCATTGGCCGTCCAGCTGTGTGGGGCCTTGCATACAAGGTACAGTAAGCACGTTGATCCTTGTGTGACAGTGTGAGTGTATTGATGCAAATGTTGTGTGAACTCTTAATAAAAACAAAATGCAATCATCTGCAAAGCTCATAACCCCAAAGTTTTAATTCTAATAGAACATAAACAACACATCAGATGCTTTATGATTATTTAAATCTTAAAAGTTTTTCAATACAAAAGCAACCGGACTTATTTTTCTGATCCCGAAACACGTTTCACCTTCCATCCAAAAGGTTTCTTTAGTTCTGATTGGGGATTGGGACTTCCACCTTTATAAATTGTTATTGTGACCAAAATATGAAGCGGGTCGTTGAAATCACAAGGTTAGGTTGTTGTTTCCTTTGACTACTTTAGATGAGATGTTGCAATCACAGGTTTCACAGCTTGTATGGTTGTGAAAGTAACTGGGGAGAAGAATCAATGCTGCATTGACTCTTCACAGGATAAACTGTGTCAACAGACAGTGATATCTGGAATCCTCCTTGAGCCCATACAGTGATATCCAGTAGAAAATAATGTCTCTTTTTAATGCAGTGCTGCTTCAGGGCCAAAAAACTATGAGCATCCAGTTTTGACCTTTGACCTTGTCCCTTGTACGTCAGTTCTTCTGATTCTGATTGTTTTAATGATATTATTTACAGCAAATGTTTCAGTTTTCAGAATTTGAACAATTTTATATCAACAATAGGGGTGTAACGGTTCACGGGAATGTGTTGAACCGTTCGGTTCGGTCCACTTGCGTATCGTTTCGTTTCTTTTTTTTCATACATTTATTTTTAGTGTGATATTAAGCGCAGCGGACGTAGTTTCCAGTCGAGTTTCCGTACAGACGCTGTATTGTGTGACGCACAGCGGAGCTAAACAAACACATTGAAGTAAATACATGAGCAGAGGGCTGTAACAGAACACGCATTCATACGAACCGTTTCGGTACTGGGCTGTTTGTATGATGCAGATGTTCACTGATCCGATTACAGCTAGTTAACAGCGTGGTTAACAGGCTTGTTTTGCACGTGGAGCATCTTCAGTGGCGGACTGGAAGTTTGTTGTCAGCACCGGTTTCCCGCGTGAGTTATTTTTTTCTCTATCAGACGTCATGGCTGATGTAAACAAGCCGGAGCTTGAACACCCTCCTTTATCTATAAGGTCTCCTGTTTGGTAAGTTCAGCTGTATTCTATTTTTTATTTATATTTCTATATGTTTTCTTATTTTTTAACGTTTCATTCTTATAAGAAAATATATAGACCGTTGTTTACAAAAGTTGAAAATTAAAAAAAGCAATTGTGTTTTGTTTTTTTTTCCCACTTACTGGACCATAAATGAACCGAACCGTGACCTCAAAACCGAGATACGTACCGAACCGTGATTTTTGTGTACCGTTACACCCCTAATCAACAAACATTTTTTAACTGTTCCACATGTTTTAGACAGTTTGTCTCAGTTTGCTGAACGTCTGTCCATTTTTACATCTGAGAAACTCTCTGAAATGTTCTTTTAATACTGTCATACATGTCACTGAGCCAATTAACCTAATTAGTTGCCAACATTTTCCCCAGTTGGTTTTGAACCATGTCATTTACTTTTCAGGCATTTTATTGCCTGTTCTAACCGTGTCATCACGAGTTGCTGCCATCACATTCAAAATGAGCTAATTCATTTAATAAAATGGTAAAACATCTCAGTTTCTACATCTGATGTGTTGTTGATGGGTAATTTGGATTAAATTTGAGGTTAATGAACATTTCAAATCATTACATTTTCATACCGTGGGGTTATTTAACTCAGAGCTGGATGTGGATTTTGACAGTTTTGTTTTGATCTCAGTGCCAAACAAAGTCCCTGATGGACCAATACAAAGATTTAAATGATTGTGTGAGACACAAAAATCAGCCACATCCATATTTATCTATTAAAATAATCAGAAACATGAAGAGAGAAGCGTTTCCATGGAGGAGGTCTAAAAACATAATAATTTCATGTCTCAGGGGGAAGAAGGACTGAGGGAAGTTCTTCAAATCCTGAATGATGAATTCCGTCTGTCCATGGCTTTATCAGGTGAGTCTGATAGGGTTCATGCTCACGTGTCCCTACAAGATGCAGAAAAAAGGCTAAAAAATATCTATTTCTTTCATTCATCAATTTATCTTTGTGTTATCATTTACTTGATATAGGTTGCAGGAACGTCGCTGAAATCAACAGGAACCTCATTCAATTTTCCAAACTCTGATCTGCCAGCAGGGGGCAGCACTGAGGACAGCAATGGGACGCTGAAGGGACTCAGTTTTGTTGAAATCGATCCTGAGATGACATCACGATGAAAGAAAAGAAACACTGATATTTACCTCAGAACTTATGATGCCTTTTACTTGTGCTGAGAAGCCCGAATCTCCTAGTTCCAAGTGAAAAAAATAATAAAAAATCAACTGGGACCCCAAAGTTTGGATTCTAACTCAGAAAATTTCAGAGTCCTGCACTCTCAGAAATAGAGGTACTAGACAAGGACATTTTTGTACCTATAGGTAAAATGTTTTAAAATGTTCCCTTAAAAGTACAATATTGGTCTTTAAAAGGTCAGAAACATAATATTGAAAATGATGGAAGAAACTTAATAAAATGGAGATTAACCAGCCTTGACCAGAGTTGCAGGTGCAGTTGAAATGATACAAATTTGTACTTTATATCAATTTGAACACTCTAAGGGACATTTCTGACCTTTTAAAGACCAATATTGGACTTTTAAGGGAACATTTTAAAACATTTTACCTATAAGTACAAAAATGTCCTTGTCTCATACCTCTATTTCTGAGAGTGTGTGGCGTTCTCACACATGAACAAATACAACAGCTTTAGCAAAACATTTTACATTTTCACGTCTTTTGGTTTGCGTCTCAATCATTCAGTCTCACATAGTATCATCAGTGAACATGTTTCTACAGTAATACATTGTAATCCATGTACATTGCTAATTGTTTTTAGCTTCACCACGGAGCAAACAAAAATTGCAAATCATACTGGTTTTCTGACTTGTAACTGGTCTGACATCACTCCCAGATCCAAGTTCTAACTTTCAAGGCACACAGAGTGAATTCTAATTTCCTTTAAAATCCCAGTACATGTAAACAGCCTCCATACATTGGAAATAACTTGCATTGTACATCCTGTATGCTGAGTGAATGACAAAATGTTGTGAGAGAAGTTACTGTTAAAGTGATTAATAGAAGTGCTTTTGCTTTGGAAGTGAAAAGGATGGAGGCATTTATCATTTCTGTAAAAACACTGGCAACGCTTGTGGTTGAATAAACGTCTGCTGAGGTGAAAAAAAACAAAATTCTGCTCTCCTCCAGATTTGTTCAACATCCTGACATCACATTGTATTTTGTACTAAAGTAAATACAAGAAAACTCCAGCAGCAGTGTTGATTAGTCTCTTTAAAATAAACGTACGATCCAAAATAAAACCACCAAATGTAAATCAAGATCTGATCGTTCCATATTTCAGCTGCAACTGAAGCCCTAATATAAAATCTAATTTAAAGGTCACAATATTTTGTTTTCAGGATTTAGGTAAAACACAACAAAGAATCCAGTCAGATGCTAAACTGAGTCAATACAGTCCTTCATCACTAGCATTATCTATTTTACAAAATCAAAAGCCTTTCAGTGTGTCAAAGTACCTTAAAAACAGCACGTTGCACACAACTTTACTACATTATAGCAAGTATTTCATAACCGGCTGTAGAACTTCATAATGCGGAAAGAAGGAGAAGTAGAACAGGAAGTGACTGAGGTCTCGGTTAAGTCAAACAGGCGGTGATGCTTGCTCAGATACTGGGACTCTTCAAGCGGCTGTAGCAGCTCAGCAGACATTTTTTGCTCCGTCTTCCACTCTGAGTTGTTCTGTGTTAGATGGACAATCAGGAAGGAGGCCTTGGGTCGAGTCTGCTGAGGAGAATTTCCTCCAGGTAGGTTCATCAAAATATATAATCCACAGGTATTTCTGAACAGGCACCTGCACTGCACACATCGAAGTACCATTACTTACTGTCTGGTGTACAGTCATGTCGGAGTACTTCAGCTGTAAAGGATAAATTAAGGCTTAGAAATGCAGTTTCCTAAAAAAAAAAATCTAATGTTTGGTTACTTGTCACTAAAATACTTTATTCTTGTATCATTACAAAGATGAGTTTCACTATCACATACTGATTTCTGCAAGAAATCACATGCATAATGTACTAAAATAAACATTTAGATGCAGATAGTTTAAAAAAACAGAATTGTTTCTTTATTAATAGTATTTTACTGTAAATTGACAGAGACAATTACTTTTGTCTTCATTTCTATTTATTTATAATCAGATTTATTCATCGCTGGCTTTGAGTCTATGACAAAAGGTCACAGCTGTCAGTGTTTTTTTATGAAAGATACCACAATTGTGCATTGAAGGGTGACGAATAAAAGAAACTAAAGGTCACAAGAAACATTTGGAGATATGATGCGTCTAATAGATGTATTTCAGTTTACAGTCAGTGTAGAATAGAATTTATCAATGGAAACAACATGTTTAAACCCAATTCCACAGATTCAATTAGCTTTTGAGATTTTACACTTAATTTCATGTATTTTATTCTTAGTTATATTTTATAAAATTGTCTTATTAAGTCTCAGTTATATTTCTGAAGTGAAAGAGTGAATGACTTTTTAGCTGATTTGATTTTTACCAGTTTTACAGTTTGGTTATATGTGTGATTGTTTCATACTGTAGATTTCCAAGGCTCACACGCACATGCACGTTACTTCAATTTTGACATATTTGTTTACTGAAGTTTTTGTTTTGTTTTTTGCTACGTAGGAAGTCTCACCAGCGCAACAACAGCCCTCAACCCCCCGAGGCCAATGATGCAGGGTAGGTCTGCTTCTTGACTTCAGTGTTATCGTTTAACAGTAAAACAGTCAAATCTGGGTTCTTTAGGCCATTTCATACAAATTTCAGGACTGGTTATTTCTTTTCATTCAAATGATTATGTAATGTGATGAAAAGGAGGCAGCTGTTCCCATTTCTTGCTCAAAGTCCAGTGCAACATAACACACCTTCTCTTTAATGTCAAGCACGTGTCATAGTGTCCTTGGGCAAGACATTGAACCCTGTGTAGCCTCCCGATTTACATATCGGGTTGTGTGAATGTAAAACTTGTAGTGTTAAAGTGCTTTGAGTGGTCTGAATAACTAGAAAAAGCATTAAACAAATACAGGACATTTATAATTATGTACCAAAGTGTTTTTGTGCATAAGATCAATAATAATAATGAAATAGTGAATAGTTATTTGTGAATAATGAAATTGTGAAATATTCTGTTAAAGTTACAATATGTAAGAATTTATCAGTGAAATACTCACACAACAGTCTAATGTCTCGATCTCAGCCGGCTGGGTGGTCGCTAGTTTCGGTCATTTTAAAAAGCTAGCCCGGACCAGAATCTTTATTTACACGTCCAGACTTCCTGGTTCCATAACGAATCACATGTGAGTCTGCAAGGCTGCCAAGTCTTCAACACAAGCAGCTGGAATTCCACAACGACCAGCAGCAAAAAGTAAGAAACCTTCCAACTGATCAGCCGAGCTGCACGTGATGGGGCGTTCAAATGCATTTAGGAAAACTCAATGCTGAGCAAATAAGCATTCAGACATTCCCAAAAATTGAACAAATGCAAGAGAAACAAAAAGAGGATCAACATTGGAACTGGCAACCCATCAGAAAACTCAGGGAGGGGAGGGGGTGAGTGGCTGAGAGCAGACATTTTTTTTCTACATGAACTGCAGGACTCAGATTTGACAACAAGGTCTAATTCTTACATAATATACCTTTACACCTGCTTTGGACCTTCCAGCATTCTGTCACTAAAGTCCTAACAGCTTTGAGACAGACCATACTGCAACAAAGTGGTAACAGTTATAGGACCATTCCCAGAAATGATTTCTTAATGTGTGTGTACTTGCATCAATCTCTTTTTAACTTGTTACCATATCCTGGTCATTAGAATCATTACCAAAGGCCAGACATGCTGGCTCTGGTTAGTTCTTTCTAAAGACAGCGTTTTCATTTTATAACAGGAAATGAGTAATGTTAGCTGAGTTATGTTTGGGTTTCAGATCATGTTTCTTTTTTCAAGTGTTTATTTCTCTTTTTACCCACTTATGTGGTGGCATCTTGTCAGAGCACCACTTTAAAATGAGAAGTTGTGAACTTGAACATTCATATACTTGTTCCTCAATTAAAATCAAATTGTTTAGAAAAGAAAAGGTGGCTTTGAGTCAGGAATGAAGTGAGATAAAACTAGTAGAAGAGGTTGATTACTTTAACCTCAGAAGCAAAGATTTTCAATCTAATTTCATGCTTGTTTGCTTTAAATTTATGGTTTTACAGAGACAAAAATAACTTTTTTAGAAGCTGATGAATGTCCAACAAAAGTGAAGAATTTTTATCTGATGAAACATCGTAAAACCAACCTGTTGTTGCAATTTGTCTCTTCATCTCCAGGGGAAACGGAGACGACAGCGGTGCCGGCAGACTGAGTCGCAGGCTGTCTCGTCTGAGCGGCAGGCATCAGTCCAGGGACCCTCCCAGACCTCCGGCTCAGCCAGAGAGACCTCCTCCTCCACCTGTTCAGCAAGGTGTGAACTGTTCAGACTGCTTCTAGGTTAAAAAGTCCCATGTGCAACAACTGCTCTGCAAATGTTAATATTTTATTCTTTTTATTCATTGGCAGATTTAACATCACGATTTACATTTAATTCCATAAATAATTTAAAACTTTGAGTCAGTGCTTTTGGTCAATTTTGTATCCTGATATTTAACCTTCAAAAGTCATGTCTTGTGTAAACATTTAGAGGACAATAAATACATTTTTTTAATCTTGTGTATTTGGGGTTTCAGATGACCGGCCACCTCCTCCAGTTGTTGTTGTTCCTCTGCCTCAGGCTCCAACACCTCCTCCCCCACCCATGGAGAAACCACCCAAACGCCCCGACAAGTCAACGAAGCCCAAACTCCCCCCTCGGCCGCTGTCCAAAGTGTTCAGCAGCAGTGAACATGGAACAGCTGTGCTGCAGGTACAACATGAACATGATCAAATGACATTGCCTCGTATTTTATTTTATCAGAAACAACTTTCACCTAATAGATAACAAACTAAATCTCCTCAGTACACAAAAGCAAACAGGCCGAGGTCACCAGTCTACTTCTGATCTAGATATTTCTATGACCTCACTGTTCAATAAAAAGCTTTTATTTCCAGGGTTTTGATGCTTTCCGGGGAGACGAGACTCTCTGTGACGTCGTCTTGATTCCTGGAGACAGCAAGGAGACTTTCCCAGTTCACAGAGTCATCATGGCTTCATGCAGTGACTATTTCAAGGCGATGTTCACAGGTTTGTTCAGCTTTTTATGTAACAAACAAAACAGAAAACTAAAGTCAGGGATCAAACAAGCCTCACTGCGGATTTGTCTGTTTAAATCAACTGTCTTATTCCCTTTTATTTATTAACTGATCAACAGGGTTATTATTGTGTCTCAGCAAGCAGCTTTAACGTTAAATATGCAGCTGTTGTGAATGCAGCTTCTAATGCAATAGCCCAAAAGAAAATTAACTATATGTGGTTAAATCCTCACAGCCTTTCTCACAGGTTCTCTAAAACACTACATGGAAATGTTGTGACTAAATTAGACCGAATAAGTTGTTGGAACCATCGTTTTGCTTCCAGATTGACAAAATGAAGAATGTGTTGACTTCTTGACGTGAATTCAGTCATGCATTCAAAGCAGACTTTTGTAACAGATCCTGTCCTATCCCATAATCCCTGTGATGTGTGCGTGTGAGCAGCCGGCCTTCACCGTGTCAGCTGTGTCTTTCTATCTTGCCGATTTTGCGCCGTGACGTCCCATCAGATCAGAACAAACCTTCGTTAAACAATGCAAATTCATGCTTTCACCTTGCTTCTGTCTCCTTGGTGTTCTCCTCTTCAGGAGGCATGAGGGAGCAGGAGATGAGAGAGATTAAGCTGCATGGGATCACGAAGGTGGGCTTAAAGAGCATCATAGACTTCATATACACGTCCAAGGTCAGCCTCGACATGGGAAACCTGCAGGACACTCTGGAAGCTGCAAACTTCTTGCAGGTCATGCCGGTTCTGAGCTTCTGCAATGAACTTCTGAGCAGTGAGGTGAGAAGCTTTGACCTCTGATCAGGTTCACTGAAGGTTAATAACCTGTTCTGTCCTTCGAAGTCATCCCGTCACACTTCTAGTCTGCACTTGTAGAGTCGATTATCCAATAAAGAACATAAGATATGGGGAATAAAATGACAATATCGTCTTTTTGAATGAATCAGATCTGTTTTCTGGGTTTCGTTTGATGCAGATTACTATTGATAACTGTGTGGAAGTGGAGAAAATTGCCACAGACTTACTCCTTGAGGATGTTCTACTGAATATAGGTGAGTGATACACAAGTCTCAAACACCATAGGGGAGGGTTTTAGAACAGCAGTTAATAAATTATGTCATAATGCCTCGTTTTGGTATAAAAATGTGGTGAATGTCATTTTTATTGTGTGTTTTTAAATCCAGGTAAATTTGTCAGCCAGAACCTCACAGAGCTGGTGGATTCTGGGCGCTACTTGCATCTCTGTGACACCAGCATAGCCAACGCTTTAGGCAGCAACTCACTGAAAGGTTTCTCTGAGCTGGAGCTCTACCACATTGCTAAAGGATGGCTGGACCATGAATCCCCCAACCGCCACTCATCTGTTTACACCCTGATGCGCCACATTCGTTTCCCTCTAATGAGCCCCGGTGAGCTGATCCAGATCTCCCAGGATGATGAAGAAGGATCTGACTCCATGATGCGCTCCAATACGGCGTGTGTAAACCTCCTGCTGGAGGCCAGCAACTACCAGATGATGCCTTACATGCAGCCGGCCCTGCAAACCCAGAGGACGCAGATTCGATCAGACTCCACGCACATCCTGGCTCTGGGTGGAGTGATGCGACAGCAGCTGGTGGTGAGCCGGGAGCTGAGGGTGTATGACGAGACAACCGGATATTGGCGTGCCCTGAAACCAATGGAGGTGCCACGTTATCAGCACGGTGTGGCTCTTCTGGGAGGTTTCCTGTTTATTGTTGGAGGTCAGTCTACCTGCAGCTCACACCGTGCACTGACACTGTCACTTTAAACAATGCGTAATCAATAGTTTGTCATTTACATTTGATTTAAACCAAACTTAAAGTGGGTGATCTAACACCTTGGTTATTCTAAACTCTGAAAACTAACACTAGATTTATTTTTATTTGCTTACTCATTTCAGACATGTTCCACCTTCTCCGAAATTACAAATAAATATTTGCGTATTGTTACATGTTTGTAAAGGAATAGGCGGAGTTATATGCTTGTTTACGCCTACCCTAATCCTAAAACACACAAAATAACCCAAGTTTTTGATGATTAAAGACGTGTCGATGAATTTTTGTACTAAACAATAGAAAGCAAGTGTAGGTATAAATTTCTGAGACAGATCTAAAGATAACTACAGGAAAAAAGTGCTACTTGCTGATGAAAGTACCAGGATTTGGTTGGAGTTAAGCAGGATTCATACTAACGCAGCTCCGATGTGTTAGAGACACGCATCGCCATGATACGACGTCGTATGGGCTCTCGAACTGCCTCGGATGGTCGGTTGAAGTCACGCTCTGTTTTCTAACTTTCCGACGGCCGCGTCAGATGATGCACGTCTGTGATTAGTCAGCCAAACAACACAACATCATTTCCAGCACGACGTAGCTTCCCTTCAGTAAACAGCGCGAGTGTTGACAGTCTTGAAGACAAATTTGTCCGCATTAAAAGAGATCTGAAGGGCAGCATTGGCGAAGCTGGTGGCTGTAAAGTCTCTGCTTTTTATTTGTTCTTCTCATGGTTGGAACCACACATAAAGCACCGGGAGATCTCTAAGTAAGAAACGCGCCTCCTGCTGTCCTGGCGGAGAATTTCTTTGCAACAGGGTCGGAGTAGCATGAACAGAAACTGGCTCCGTCAGTACGCTGCCGTTTTGGAGCACATTTGCCTTTGCATTAGTATGAATCCAGCTTAAGAGACCTGAACAAACCTTTGGAACATATTTTTAACACTGATTCTCATTGACGTCTCAGGTCAGAGTACGTATGACACGAAGGGTAAGACAGCCATCGACAGTGCCTACCGTTATGACCCGCGCTTCGACAAATGGCTTCAGATTGCCTCTCTCAATGAGAAAAGGACCTTCTTCCACCTGAGCGCCCTGAAGGGGAAACTGTTTGCAGTTGGAGGAAGAAACGCTTCGGGAGAAATAGGTGAGCTGATTTTAACTCAAACTCAACTGCAATCTGTTTAAGGCTCGGCATTCCTTAAAACGACACATATCATCTTTCTCCTTTCAGGCCAGAGTTTTAAACTGAGATCATCTTATAATGAGACATGATGGAATCATGGCTATTTAGGTCAAATTTAGAAAATGACATGGGAAGTCACACAATATTGCAAGATCTCATCCAGTCTGTTAGCACTTAAAGTAATGGGGATGACTCTTAGCTAATACCGCTCCAAGTTTTAGCTCACTATCTATAAAATCGATTGAGTCACAATCAAGTTTGTGTTTGATGATGTTTCTGAATAAATGCAGCTGCCATTTTGAAACAGGATGACTGCAAAAGGTAATCAGTTGTAGATCTAATGATGAGTTTAGGCATTTTTTCTAATCAGTCTTGTTGTGCACGAGATATTTTGTTAAATCTACAGAAACGCAAACACATGCACAGAAATATTATTGCCCACCTTTTGCTTTTAGGAGTTGGGTGACAACAACTGATTCAGTTTAATAAAAATGCCAGTAAACCACTAAAGAACTGCAGCTCAGATTGTTCCAGAACATCACGTGGCGTTTTATGAGGAAATTATCTCTGAAACGAAAAGAATCAGGATTCATTTAATGTTAAAAAAGGATCCATTAAGAACCTTTTTGTTTTATTTGATCAGACACTGTGGAGTGCTACAATCTGAAAAAAAATGAGTGGACCTTTGTGACCAACATGATGGAGCCTCACTATGGACATGCTGGAACAGTTCATGGGGATCTAATGTACATTTCAGGTGAGATGACACAGTTTAAGACATCTTTACTGTATTTCATCTTCATTTACCCTTTTGCCACTTATAAATCTTTAAAATTGAGAATAAACAAATGTAAATTATATTTATTTACAGTCTGCACCATCAAGACATCGCATGCATTTTCCCAGTTCTGGTATTTGAACATATAGTTCTATTAAAGTATTTTTAAGATAAAAATCTTTTCAATGTCCAATTTATTTTAATATGTTGGCACAGGCTTAATGCTGCGTGTAAAATGAGTCACAAACACATGATGAAGTCATTGTTCCTGAACCACATCATAACGTTTCTTGCTGTAAATGATCCGTGTCCCTATCTGACTCATCTTAGGCGTATTAAGAAAAGGCCACTGCATTTCTGTTTTGCCTCAAAGCAGTTTCAAACTAAACGGCAGTTACAGGCATTTACTTTGTTATTCAAGCCAAAAAAAAAGACGTGTTCCATCTCTCAAGTCTTAGTGCATTGGGTTTAAAAATGGTTAAAAATGAACATTAAAAATGGTTTTTCTGAGGTTTCTGTTGTATATTTTAGCTCCACAGGTGTTCTTACCTTCATAGTGGGTGTAAAAACAGGTCAACAACTTCTCTTTCAGTTTTAATATCTCAAACTACGCAGGTGGTGATAACACCTGAGTTCTACCGAGTTTGAACGGCCTGTATCTGTTTCGTCACAACTCCTTTGTGCGTTAGTATTCATCAGCTCCCGCAGTTGAAACCACGCCTAGCATGCTGCTGGCTAAAAGCTGTTAGCATAAGATGTAGCAAACAGGAAGACACGATGTCTGATGTTGCCATGCACAGCGGGGCAGGAAACAGTATACCTTTCTCTGATAGGCTAGTTTGTTAGCCAATCAGAGTCCATCAAATTCGAATAATGAATATGAACGAGCTGCTGCTCAAAGCCTGACGAAGCAGCCTGACGGAAGGAGCCGGAACCACCCGAATTTCAATGCAGACAGATTGAAAGGTCTGTTAATCAGTGTTTCTGGACATTTTTTAGATATAAAATGTTTCATATTACTGGTTAATACTTAAGAAATAACCACAAAGTCCTGAAATGTGTATGAAATGGCCTCTTTAACACAACGTCGGGGAAAGATGGACTATCCTCACAGTTAGAGTTATAGCTTGACCTTGTGTTTTAAAAGAAACCAACACTGAAGGCTCAACAAGCAGAAGGCTGCAAGTTTCTATACACATCTGAACATTAAAGGCAGATTAAATCAACCATTTAACTGCAGTTCCTCTAAAGATGTTTCACAGATAGTAAAACCACAAACGCATCTTCTCTTTTTTGACAGTCTCTGTTCCCCAGTTAGTTGCACTGAGGAAACCTTTTGTTTGTTTTTGTTGTTGAAAGATTTGTTGTTGTTTTGCATATTTGGATAATTTTCATGTAAAATCAGCTGCCGAATAACGTAGAGAACCTTCCAGGTCCCTCTGGACCTTGACATGCTGTTACTGTTGACTTCAACCTTGGTGTGATTAAGCTCACAGCTGTGTGCAAACGTCTTCACATATTTAAACCTTTAACTCACACTGTTACAAAATTGCTACCAGACATTGTGATTCTATAACAGTCATAACAGCAATTAAAAATTAAATCTCAAATTGTTTTGTAATGTTTAATAAAACAAAGTTTTGCTATGCTTTACTTTGACAAGATAACATACAGACTAAACTCACAGCTGACCTATTTGACATTTCTTCCTGTTTCACATACGACTCAGACAGGCTGCTCTCAACCTGATCAGGGTGTCTTAGCAACCTTGGACAGGAAAACCACTTCTCGCTTTGAGAGCAGCATGAATTTCACATATAGCACAGAAACAGGAAGTTTAAACCCTGCGGTTGAGGTGGGTCTCCCGTATTTAAAAACAACGTTTCAATCAGCAGTTCTCAGAGGTATGATACACTGTACTATCATGTCATCTGCAGCAAAGGATTAATAGACATGCTGCCATAACAAATATTGTACAAAAAGTCTAAACAAAAATCAGGTGATACAGAACTTAAAGGTATTACATACGATTTTGCTCCGAATGAGAAGGTCAACAGCCGTTGGTCGTTTTTTGAGTACCCTAACCCTAATCCCCTCCTCCTTTTCCCTCAAGGGAAAAAACACCTTCGTGAATCGGGAATTGTGCATTTGTGTTTACTATCGGCATTGCGATAGTAGTTTTTTGTGGAACTACTACAACTTTGTTTCTTCAATGGTAAAAGGCTGTTTATTGTTACTCAGTACAAGTGCTGCTAGTGCTGAAATGCTAGCTAGCGTGGATCCCTGAAGCCTGATGCTGCACACTGCAGCTTTTCCCATGTTCATGTCAGATGCGTCTTTCCTTCTGTTTTAGTTACTCCTGCTTTTAATTTGACATCGTTCATCTTGTCTTTAACTCTTTCTCTTACTCTTTCATTTGTTTAGACACCCAAAAACCCCACCCCCCCTTAACGTAGTCAGCACACTCCGTTGCACTGTGTGTGTGTTTGTGTAGATGTGTGTGTTGTGTTTATTTGCTTCTCTATAGTCTGTTTAGATACACAGTTATGATCACATTTGTCAATCGCGGTATTTTATTTTGAAGAACTGCTATTATTTTTGACCAGATTGTCTCATGTGTCTTGGTGTTATTTCCTGCCAGAATTGACGCGGAACGCTCGCGCAAAAAATAGACCAGACGCCAAAATGATAACTTAACAGCTCCATGTCTGGCGTGAACTACATCATATAGGTTAACAAGGTCACCGAATGGAAGCGGTCTCGGTTCCGCTCGGCTTTGCAGCGCTTCCACGTGAAGTAGTACTGAGGCCTAAGCAAACGACGTAGTACGTACAGAAATATGATTGACAATCTAGTAGCCAATAGATAAGAAAACGGGTTCATTTTCTATTGGCTACTTTATTTCAAGCCCCACCAGGTCTATGATTTATTAATATTATAACTTTTTCTTTTGGAAACCATAAGTACAAGACCACTACAAGTTGAGGAAATTATTTTAAAGTAAATTTGACATCTAAATTTGCTACAAAATCCTCTTTACCACCTTTAATTTTCCTTTTCAGCATGAGTCAGTAGCTTATTGAGAAACATTTTTTTCGGGTTACACACAGTGACAGTTCAGCAGAAACAAGTCAGCATGATCGAGCAGTTGAAAAAATGTTAAAAATAATAGCAGTAATACTTTGGTAGGACATGAACTATAAAATATATAACAAATATACTCAATTAGAGTATACCCTGGGCCAATTGTTGACATATTTATCCAAAATGAACATGTCCCACTTACATGTAATGTCTTTGATCCACTATAAGACTAGTTGCAAAATTTTCAGTCCTAAAATAAACGTTCATAAGATTACATCAGAGGTTTAAAAGTGTCTTCAAATTTCTGGTTCATTTCTGGTTCATTGTCAATGATTGTATAGAATACAACAGAAAATGAAAAAAAAATAAATTTCACCTAAAAATATTAGTACTTTTTAAGGAATAATCATTTAAAACTTTGCAACTGCAACCCAAAATTTACATCAAATCATAATACAAAGCCTTACCACTGCCCGCACAAAAAATGTTGCAAATAAGATGAAATATGGATATTTTAAAGGAATTTCAAGTTAAGTTATTTATAGAGCACTTTAACATACAGCATGACAGCTGACCGAAGCGCTGTACAGGAAATCAAGAAATAAAACAACACAGAAAATACAACAATAAACAAATACCTAAACAAAGAATAAAACTAGTTTCTAAAATTAGTTGAAGTTGGAGTTAGTTTCTGGAAGGCAGGTAGGTCCTCGTTTTAAAAAGAGTTTAACATGGTAGAGACCGTTCTGCTCAACAAGGTTTAGTTTGATTGTTTAGACACTGTGATATTAATGGTTATGTTTATCGTTTGACTGTCTTGTGGTTTCACAGGGGGGATAACTCGTGACACCTTCCAGAAGGAACTTTGGTGTTATGACCCTACCGCTGACACATGGAGACGGAGGGCTGACATGACAGAGCTCCGAGGACTGCACTGCATGTGCACAGTGGGGGACAGACTCTACGTCATGGGCGGGAATCACTTCCGGGGCACCACTGACTACGATGACGTCCTGGGGTGTGAATACTACAGCCCAGATGCAGACCAGTGGACGGTGGTGGCGCCAATGCCTCGGGGTCAGAGCGATGTGGGCGTGACGGTTTTCAACGGGCAGATCTACGTGGTTGGAGGTTATTCCTGGAATAGCAGGTGCATGGTTGACATCGTCCAGCGGTATGATCCAGAGGACGACGTGTGGGACAGGGTGTTCAATGTGCTGGAGCCTCTGGGGGGGATCCGTGCTTGTACAATGACTGTTCATCTCCCAGAGGGGTCTGTGGACGAGGCTCAGATACAAGAGTGCCCGTTACCCACAGCTAAAAGCTGATGGATGCACACGGGTGGTTTCCAGTTCACTCTGAGGCAAAGACAGTCCAAAACAGGAAGTTGTGTGGGTTGTAAACACAAGTAGCACGTGCAAAAAAAAAGGGTAGCCAAAATTTTCATTATGTAGTTTGAAACTTTTACACACTTTTTTCATTTTACTGTTATTGTATAAGCTGTCAGATAGCATCTCTGTCACTCTGCTGTCTGTGTCTTTTCTTATTAACATTCAGCCAATATTTTCACAATAAAAGTTCCAACATGTGGTCAATAATGTTTTATTAGAAACTCAGAATCACAGGTGAAAGTTCAGTCATACGGACTCGTTCCAGGAACGACTTAAGGAAAGAAACATTATCAATACAAAACACATTTGAAAAGAATAAAAAAAAAAAGCCGTCTGTGAAGTTTAGAACAAAGCTCATTTTATCTTTCGGCCAAGCTGTAAAAAATCAACAAAATTACTGGAATTGTGATCAAGGATGATGCTGTTTCTGTGGGTGTGTGTGTAAATAGCCCCAGTTGAGATCACACATGTTTTTTTAACAAGTAAAACCTTTATAATACAGTCATAAGACATGAACTACGCCATTGCTGCAAAGACCGTGCATCTTTTTATGACTTTGAAGTGGAACTTCCTGTTCTTCCATTAATTTAGCCTGAAAGCAAAAAGGCTCTTTGAATTGAAATGAACTACTGAATTATTTGTAATTAGCAAAATAGCAAAGTCACTTCCTTGGATTAAGTCCTATAATCGGTGCTTTGGCGTGTCAAAAAAAATCATGACTTACTGTTTAATTCAAATTGAATAAACGGTAAATGAATACTTCATTTGTTAAATTACGTCACCACATTGTGCACTCAGTGAGGAACTAATGCTGAATGTTTGGTATAATTCTAGTGTTTTTTTGAATCATTTAAAACTGTTTATAGTCACAAGAACAGTAAACACGAACACACAAAAACCTTGAAACTTTATCGTTCACCACAGACAGAACAACATACAGCTCGGCCTTTGGCTGTCTTACCAGACGCTCTGAAGCTTTTATCTTTTACATACATGAGAAAATGATGCCAAAAAAGTTTGATTTTTAATATACAAAAACTAAACTCACAAATGTCTATGAACATTAGCGCTTTATCTAATTTTAGATATTTAAATGTGTAGATTCTGAATAAACAGAAGGATTTCTGTTCTTCTATTTATACTGATGGGGGTGATGAAGGTAAAAACCCTGCAAAACTCACAGTTTCCATCAGACAGCGACTCGACCTCAGCCCACCATTCGGCGATTAAATAAAGGTCAGCTGTAATTAATCACATTGCATGAAGAAAAACATATCTGGCCATCAGTCCGGCAGATGTTACCTTGAAATGTCATATCTTGTTTTAATGGGCTCGTGCAGCCTTGTACCCTTCATCAGTGGAGGGAGGAACTGAACTGAGAGATATAGTGGAGTATAGACTTCATCTACTTCCTTTCAAGGTTGCCTGTAAACGGTCTCAAATTTCTAAACAAAGCTGTTAAAAATATTAAAGTTTTCTGTGCTGAATTTAAAGAGAAACATCTCAAGTTGATTCTGATCTGCTGCTGAAAGAGACTCAAGAAACAACACCAGGAAATGATTCTAACTTTAATTTGTTGCTGAAGAAAACAATCTGTCTTGTTTCTGCTTCTAGCAGGAAAAAAAAAAGTTTTTTTTTCAAGCCAATAAAAGTTTCTGTGGGGTAAGAACAATTTTTTTATTCACTAATTTAAACGGAGTTATCCTGGATTAGGTGTAGAGCCTCGTTCTCATGTAGCTGTTTCAAAATACTGCAAAGGTTTTGCAAGATAAAGTTTCCTCATAAAACAGATAAAACCATCCTGTTTAGTTTCTGTCCAGTTAATGTAAAACAACTTTGGGAGGGTCTGGTGATGCATCAGACGCAGTTTTGTGGCTGACTAGAGCGAAAACAGAGAATCTGACTTTTCCAGCATGATAATGATGAAGATGAGATGAGGATGAATTGCAATAAAATGAAAAGAAATGTGCAAAAATGTTGCTATTTCTTTCAAGTTTTGACATATACAGAAGTTTAAAGAGGCCATTTCATACAAATGTCAGGACTTTGTGGTTATTTCTTAAGTATTAACCAGTAATATGAAACATTTTATATCTAAAAAAAACATCAGGAAACACTGATTAACAGACCTTTCAATCTGTCTGTGTTAAAATTCGGGTGGTTCCGGCTCCTTCCGCCAGGCCTCGAGCAGCAGCTCGTTCATATTCATTATTCGAATTTGCTGGACTCTGATTGGCTAACAAACTAACCTATGAGAGCAAAGAATACTGTTTCCTGCCCCGCTGCACATGGCAACATCAGACGTTGTGTCTTCCTGTTTGCTACGTCTTTATGCTAACAGCTTTTAGCCAGCAGCATGCTAGGCGTGGTTTCAACTCCATGAGCTGATGAATAATAACGAACAATGGAGTTGTGACGAAACAGATACAGGCTGTTCAGACTCTGGAGAACTCGGGTGTTATCGCCACCTGCGTATAGTTTGAGAGATTAAAACTGAAAGAGGAGTTGTTGACCTGTTTTCACACCCACTATGAAGGTAAGAACACCTGTGGAGCTAAAATATTCAACAGAAACCTCAGAAAAAACGTTTTTAATGGAAGTGCCTCTTTAAGTACCAGTTAGTTGCCTTCCAAGTAAAAATCTGCATATTTTTTGTATTTCTGCAAATTTTAGTCTCCGACTAGTTGGCAGCAGTTGCAGCTGTGACATATTGGATTTAATAAAAAATATTTATCAAAAAGTTGCTTTTAAGATGATGAATTCATTTTACTACCCATGTGCTTCAGATAATCTACAGATGACACTATGTTTTGTTGTAAAATACATAAATTTTTCTCCATTTTCTTCATAAGGTGAAACAACCAAGTAAATAAAAAGTAAATAAATAGCAGAATAAACTGAGTCCATTTTTACAAGGACAGAGCAGGAAAACTGGTTTAAAATTTTCTGTTTTATTTGTTTAGGTTTTTTTTAAATACATTTGAAAATATTAAAAGCAGAATGTTGTTTATGAAACATTAATTCTCACAGATTAAACTGTAGTTTTCACCCTTTTATCGAGTGGTTTGAGCCCTTGTTTTGTTTTGCACCAGTAAACATCACATTCCACCCTGAAGTTGCAGAGCCCATCCCCTTTTTCTTCCCACACTGCCTTGGAGCAAATAATATGTTTTTTTTTTTTTTTTTTTTTTTTGCTCTTGTAACTTTTCTTACAAAGAGTGGAGGGGCTGAGGCTGAGAGGACAGAAGGTGCCACCACTCTCCCACCAACAGAACACCATAATTCCAGGAATCCCAAATTGGTATTCCTCTTTGATTCATCTGAAGCTACTTGTTTCGAGGAGGCTACTTCAGAGGGAAAAGAAGAAAAAAAAAGACAGAAAGAGGAGCATTAAAAAGAGATTTTTTTTTTCCTTCGCACATCAACACCGTATTATTCTGCCATGTCTCTGAGAGGTGATGTGTGTGTGGTGACGGGAGCTTGTGGATTCCTGGGAAAGAAGCTGGTGAGGCTGCTGCTGGAAGAGGAGCGAGCTGCTGAGATCCGACTGCTCGACAAACACATACAGCCACAACTTTTACACAGTCTGGAGGGTAAAACATTTTGTTGTAAACAAGCTTTTATATGAAACCTTGAAAAATGCTGCAATAATTCTGTATCATATCATTTTTACAACAAAAACACAAAGATAATTCAAATGAATGTGAGTTTTTTTATTTTATCCCTCAGAACCACAGCAAGTTCAAACTAAAAGGGCCTTTAAAGTAATTCCAGTTCAATTGTTTAATAATTTAAATAAAGTAAATGAAAGTTCATTTCAAAGAGGTTAAATAAGCAACAATTTTAAATGTGTTTAAGGATCAGATTGAGGAACAGGATGTAGCCAACACTTATGCAACCCTGTTTTGTCTGTTTTCTGTGCACAAACTTTAGACTCATTTGAATATGTGCAAATCATTTGTTAAATCGTGTGAAAAAATATGAAATATTATTGCAAAATGATCAGATGATAGAAAAGCAGAAATGCCAAAACAGGAAAAATCAAAAACTGTCACGATTCAAAAATTATTTATATTCAAATAAAAATAGAATTAGTTGAAGCTCACATAAAGAGTGATGTTAGGGAACAGAAATCTAATATGAACTTCTGTTTTTAAGTTCATGAAGCTACACTAAACGATCCAGCTGCAGGAAAAGGATGAAATTATTCTTTTAAATCATCAACGATCTGATGCTGCTGATGTGAAAATGGACTTTTAAGTTTTTTTTTTTCAGGTTTAAAAAATATCCCCTCCGAAGTGTTCACACCGGCAACAGCGGCATTTTTAAGCAATTCATGCTGCCATCCAGGCAACTCCTTGTATAGCGTTTCCTTTCGCAAAGTCAAACCACATTATGTGCATACAAGTGCATGGCTGTGAAAAGGGCTGGTGTCATTAGAGGTAAATGTAACTTTTTTATGTAAAGGTAAATAAATAAATAACACAATCAGAAAGAACAACATTCTGTTTTTTTTTGTTAGTTTCTTTTTTTGTTAAATTCTACAATTTTTTTTTTCATTTATTTTGACCATATCCTGTTTTTAGCCGAGGGTTCCGACAGTTTCCCATCATTATTCCTATTTATGGTTTTGCTGTGCAATATTCTACAAACAGAGCAGGGAATATTTTACTGCACAAAATTACAGTTAGTCTGTTAGTTTATTTTAGGATATAGGTCATAAAGTGGAATCTTTGCTTTGCTCATTCAATCTATCAAAATAAAAGTGATGTTTTGTTTGAGATGCCAGAAAATACTTTTTAATGGACCCTTCATCACCAGATCCAGCATGTTGCGAGTTTATTCTTCAGCTCAACTAAAAAAAAACTAAAGTGCTGCAAAATTTTCGGTACTATATCTGTCTTCTCTTTATGTCCACTGTAGTTTTTATAAAGAAGACAATGATACATGAGGTACAGAGGCAGATACTTTCTGCAACTTCACCACTAGGTGTCACTAAATCATACACTTTGATCCTTTAAAAGATTTGCAATATGCATTTTACTTGAATCCTACTGCATCTAGGTGAAAAATAGACCCAGACTCATGTTTTGTAAATCAGTTTTATCCAACCTAAAGAGTTAGTATTCTACACATTTTAGTTGTTTTCCTTCTCCAACACACCTGATTCAGTTGTTAAATGACCTGATTAACTTGTTCTAAGTTCTCTAGAAGGCCATTAATCTGCTATTTATTTGAGCCAGGCACATGTTTTAGAACATCTAAAACATGCAGGATAGTGGCTTGCGAGCGTCAGGATTGGACACCACTGTTGTAAATAAATGAAAAAGTTCCTGTCTGTTTGTTAGACTGTCGAGGCGACACAGTGCTGACCGTGTTTGAGGGGGACATCAGAGACGGTAGTTTCTTGAGAGAAGCCTTAAAGGGTGCAACAACTGTCTTCCACATCGCATCCATCATTGATGTTACTGGCTCGGTGGGTTACAGTGAGCTTTACGGAGTCAACGTCAAAGGTGAAGCGGCTATTTTGAACCATTCAACAATAATTTCAAAATAAATTCTGCCAGTGAACATCCTGTTTACAGTAAATGTCACTTTATTTGCTCAGGTTAACTTCCGTTACAACAAACTCTGACTGCTTCTACTTGAACTCATACAATCTTGCTTTTCATTGTTGTTTCGTGGATGTGGAGTTTGTCATTTCCGTGATTGAATGAATTAACTTTTCATTTTCAGTGATTATCTATATCTTTTGCTCTTATTTGTAGGGAAGAAGGTTTCATTGAAATCTGAGATGTGCATATTTGAACTTGTGAAATTTGCTCTACAGGAACTCAGCTGCTTCTGGAGGCATGTATCCATGAGAACGTAGTATCCTTCATCTATACCAGTTCAGTGGAAGTGTTGGGACCAAACCCCAGGGGAGAGGCTATCATCAACGGCAGTGAGGACACAGTTTATAACACCATTCTCAAGTTCTCCTACAGCAAGACGAAGAAGGAAGCTGAGGTGAGAACCCTTCAGGCGAACGGCGAGGTGCTCCAGAACGGAGGCCGACTCGCTACATGCGCTCTCAGACCCATGTATATCTACGGGGAGGGCTGCCGCTTCCTGTTGGGTCACATGAGGGATGGGATACGGAACAGGAATGTTCTGTATCGTATGTCTGTACAAGAAGCTCTTGTGAATCCAGTCTATGTTGGAAATGTGGCCCTAGCTCACCTCCAAGCAGCCCGAAGTCTTAAAGATCCACAAAAAAGAAACACCATCGGAGGAAAGTTTTACTACATTTCCGATGACACGCCACCTATCAGTTATTCGGATTTTAACCACATAATGATGTCTCCACTGGGCTTCAGCATTCAGGAGAAACTCCCATTGCCGCTTTCCTTATTCTACGTCTTTTGTTTCTTTTTGGAGGTAATTTGCATGATGCTCCGCCCTTTCATACGTGTCACTCCACCAGTGAGTCAGCAGCTGCTCACCTTACTGAACACAACGTTCACCTTCTCATATCAAAAAGCCAAAAAGGACCTGGGATATGTGCCTCGCTACAGCTGGACGGAAGCACGCAAGCGCACCACCGAATGGCTCGCATCCCAACTGCCAGCAGAGAGAGAAAAACTAGCATCCCATTAATAACTTAAATTGCAGCTACTACGTTAAATCTGAAAAATACAAACTGCACGTGTGTAAATAACATTGTTGTTACTTAGTAAGGAAAAAAACCCAAATTGAGGTAATTCTAACTTCAGATAAGTCACATTTGAGCTTTTCTTCACTTTATTTCAACAAGGCAGTTTGATACACGACCTTGTTGTTTTGAAATAATATTAAACTGAATGAAATTTGAACTCTAATAAAGTCATAGAAAAATGTTGTTATCACTGGTTCTTTTCTTTGTTGTTTTATTTGTGCTTGTTGACAAGTTGTTTTTTTTTGTTTTCATTTTTTTTTTACATTAATAACTTTCATCTTATTTCAATGTCGGGGTTTAATCAGGTAATAATCAAAAAATACATTTTCTAAACATTTTAAGTGAGTGGAGTTAGTTTCCCCCACATAACATTTTCAGTTTCAGCTTCATTAAAAATAAATAAATAAAGACATGGTGGAATCTGTTGTGTTTTGTGGAACACTCGAGTTTAAGTCTGATCTCTATGACATAAAGTGCTCAGACATGTCAGCTGTGCAGGTAGGAATTTTACTTGTGTGTCATTTTACAACACAGCTTATTTTAATTTTAGCTTTGCATACTGTGTTTGTAATAAGAACTAGAAAAGCACTGGGAGAGCACAGACTTCTGCCAAGCAGCACTTGGACATATTGTAGAAAGCACTATGTATCTTTAAAAAAAAATCCTAGATCCAGACGGTAATCTGGATCCTCCTCAAAATCTAATCGATTGTTTCTGACCTTTTCTGAAATTTTCATCAAGTTCCATCCATAGGTTCTGAGTTATCCTGCTAACAGACAGACAGACCCCGATGAAAACTTTACCTCCTTGGCGGAGGTTATTAGATGTTTTACTTCCGATTAAAACATGCTAGCTGACTTAGCTTACCGCTACCTCTTGCTTTTGGAGAATAGGAGGCCTGATCGATTAGTAATGTCTGCTGATTGTACTGTTTCCTGCCACGAAAACTGCTAACATTCTGTTCATGGGAACTGAACTGAACTTTGATTCTGTTCCAGCTGGCTGCAAGAATGAAAGGTCATGTGTAGCCTTTTAGTTTAAAGATTAAAAACGTTTTTTCTGAGGTTTCTGTTGAATATTTTAGCTCCACAGGTGTTCTTACCTTCATAGTGGGCGTGAAAACAGCAACTTCTCTTTCAGTTTTTATCTCTCAAACTACGCAGGTTGCGATAAAACCCGAGTTCGAACGGCATGTATTTGTTACATCACAACTATCTTGTTCGTTAGTTTTCATCAGCTCCCGCAGTTGAAACCACACCTAGCATGCTGCTGACTAAAAGCTGTAGCATAAGACGTAGCAAACAGGAAGAGACTACGTGTGCTGTTGCCATGCACAGTGTGGCAGGAAACAGTATACCTTGCTCTCATAGGCTAGTTTGTTAGCCAATCTGAGTCCAGCAAATTTGCAAAATGAATATTAGTGAATTGCAGCCCGAAGCCTGACAAAACCAATCGAATTTTGATGCAGATTTATTGAAAGGTCTGTTAATCAGTGTTTCCTAACGTTTTTGTAGATATAAAATGTTTCATATTATAGATTAATACTTCAGAAACAACCACAAAGTCATGAAATTTGTGTGAAATGGCCTCTTTAAATTTGTCTTTTGCCTTTTTTACCCCAATTATGTTCCACTCTTTATTCCTGATTGTGGCATGTTCTGCTTTACTGCTCTGGTGCTCGTTCGCCTGTCCTGGTGCAGCAGGACCAAAGGGCCAAACTGCTGATGTTCAACCGGTGGGGTCATGCCCAGTACACTGCTGCCATGGAAAAACCTTGTGTTTGTCGGGGGGGGGGGTGTACTAAAAAATAAATCTCTTTTTTTTTTCTTTAATTAAAGCTGTAACATGTTTTTTGATCTTGAATAAAAAATGATCCACATTAGCAGATTTGCTTGTACCGCTTTAGTTTAGTTCCAGTTGTCAAATAAAATAAAATAAGAATTTGCTTATTTGGAACAGTTTATTATTCTACCAGTTCTTAGCTGAAAGCCTCGTTCACACTGCTTTTCTATTTTCCTACCAAAGTTTAACAGACAGACTATTGAGCACAAAACCACAACAAGACTTGCAGCTGCAGCAAGAAACCTTGACCTCTTTTCAGAGGATTACATCTGTGTGTGTGTGAGTGTGTGTGCTGGTATTACTGACACTGCTGCACAGTCACACTACAAGGATCACTTTGGTTTAAATCATTAAATCTTAACCTGAAAATGTGACCTGCAAGATAAATCTAGACCGAAACAGCCTTCTTTCTTGGCTCTAACAGGTGACTGCAGATTAAATTACACTCCCCACAAAGAGAACCGCTAATATAACAGAACGTACTCTTGAAAATCTAAAAAGTCTACGACAGATTTTCCTTTTTCTCAGATTGTCGTCCACTCACTTTCTGTAAGACTCCTCCCTTTTCTTCCAAAGCACAACCACACAAACCATGTAAGCTCATCATGAAAACAAACCAGCGGGCAGCCAGGCCAGAGTCCAGCTTTTTAAACAAACAACCATTGAACACAAATGAGGTCATGGATTCACCAGCAGGCAAAGACGTCCAAACACTTGTTGGCTCATTACAGACTCAGACTGGTGGGGGGGTTGGAGGAGGGTTAGGAGAGAGAGGGATAGAAGGGCAAGGGAGGAAGTGTGGGTCATGTGGTTATATGTGCAAAATGAAACTAAGGGCTTTGCAATAAAAGAGAAATCACCAACCCAACGTATTTTGGTGCCCGGCCCTGATTCATACCCACCGTTTGCTACTTCAGAGCTGAAGTTTGTTTCCAGAGATTCAGTCCTGCACAGAGCCGGGATTTACTCCATCCACCAATCAGAGGACTGAACACAGCAGCTGAGAAACACTAAGCTCTAACTAAAGCTCACTGGCCTCATTCACTTCTCACATACTACAGAAATGCTTTTGGAGGACAAAGTTTTTCTCATCACCATTTTATTTGTCTACTTCCCTTCGCAGGTGGCAGGTAAGTGGTCTGAAAAAAATCCCTTCAGCTTGACAAATTTGTGAGTTTTTTTTTTTTTTTAGTGTTTCTTGTTTTAAAATTCATCAGTCAAACAGAGAAACAGAACTTGTCATTGTTTAACGCGTCATTGTACCCAAGATGTTTCCATCCATCTTCTGCTGCTCATTCAAAACCAAAGATTTGTATCAAGTCCCTCATCCTGGAGTTTGTGTTGTACAAACTCTGTAAAGTGAAAGTCCTGCATTTAGGCAAGTTAATAGTGTCATAATATTAGAACATTTAGTTAAATTATGTCCTAATATTCAGTCTGTTAACTTCAGCTGTTACACACTGCTGATTCATCAGAATTTTTATGTAAGAAATCATCCAGGTAAACACATTCAAACATGTTTCACAGCACTGTCTCAGAGTTTTTGGAGACTTTGTGACGGGATGTGTTTTAAGATTGAACTAAATTTTCAGTTTATCTTAAAGCAGTACAAAATAACTTTTACAACTTTAAGCTACTGTTATGAAACTTGTCTAAGTTGATACTCACCAAAAAACATGTTCATCTTCATATTAGACACTCTGTGCACCTCTGATGGCTTTACAATAGACTGAATAATCTCCATAATTCGGGGCTCAGCTGAAAGTGGTGTTCTGGTGATTTATGCTGCCCTGAAGAAAAATGCCTCCATAGTACAAATTGACAACTTATTTCATAATAAAATGTTATTAGAAGTTTATACAGTATTCTTGTTTATGGTGAGTGTGTCCTGTTAATTATTTAAACATATGTTTATGATCCTTCTCTGATATTTTCTATATAAATGCCTTCTGGGTCCTTATCGGCCATTGTTGGGTCCTTCTCCTCTGGGTGTGTCCAAACATTTGCCTGTTGCTCAGACAAAGCAAAGAAAGTAAAAATAACATCTTATTTAGTGTTCCTGTCCTGAGAGAATTTATTTGATAGATAAAATGTGTTTATGGAAAAATATAGAAACAAAAATAAACAATAAATCTGTTTATTAAAGTTTAGAACGGTGCATGTGTGTAGTACATCTCAACAGGTAGCATATTTCTGCAGAACACCGGTTTGAGCAACGGCTGTAAGAAAGTTATTCAGTTCTGCTTTAAACAAGAACTTCTAACACCTGAACCTAATTCTGATAATCTGTTGAACCAGCTGTTCACAAGCTGTTGTGATTCCCAGAAAATAACCAAGAAATTAGCTTCAGTCTTGGCAGAAGTTTTGAAAATGACACAAATAATAGTTTTTACACAGTTTGCTGCTTCAGGTTTTATAATACAATTTGCATAAACTCCAGAATCTTATGAAGATCAGATGAATTACAAAGTTCTTCCATGAAAATGAACTTAATCCCAAAACTCTATTTCCGCTGCACGTCATCGCTGCTATAGAACAACCTGCTGAGACCATTTCAATAATCTCCTCACTAACATTCAGCAGCTTCTTTAAACTTAGAATTGAATCCATCAGGTTTAGGTGAAGAGCAAGAAGATGGTTTGTGTGCTGAGCTCAACAGCACCAGTTGGCTGCAGTTCAGAAATCGGACCGTCAAGATGCAGATCCGGTACCTGCTGATGACACGGAGGAACCCGGACTGTGCACAGAGGTTCAGTCAGGACTCTCTTACCAGGCAGACATCTTTCTTCAATGTTTCCCTTCCTACAAAGGTCATCATCCACGGGTACAGGTAAACGCCACTGATCTTTAACCAGTTACAATTTTCTAATCTTTTTTTTTTGTCTTGAACTCTAAAATTTAAAGTATGTGGGATCATCTGCTCAGTGTACTGAGGGATGAAGCTAAAACATCTGCATTTTACTTCTTCAATGTTCAAATCTACACAGTTGTGTGAGACGGATGAAAACTGTCTTTATTTTTAACTTGTGTTTTTTTTGGGGGGGGGAGTTTAATGTTTACTCAGAGCCAAGTTTTAACCCAAACTGCTCACCAAAGCCAAGAGGAGTCATGCTTTTAGAAATGTTGTACAGAATGAAAGTCTTGTTCCTCAAATTATAGCTAACAGCTAAGAGGACTGACTGGTTTCTGCATCATTCATTCCTTATTTTTGATTCTTTTTTTTGTAGTTGAGGACATGGAAAATTCTATTTTTCTAAAGCAGAAAAATCCCCCCCAAAAAAGAAAAAAAAAATCATCAGAAATAAAAAAAGGACATGTTTAACCTATTAGCTGGTCAATAGGTAGACTTTAAATGTCTCATAACATCTCCTCCTTACGATAACTTCTCCTTATCCTTGACCCAATCGTCCCCCCCACACTCCACCCCGCAGGGCGTTGGGGAGTAAACCATCATGGATGAAAGAGCTTGCCCAGGCTGTGCTCAGGGCTCAGGATGTGAATGTTCTGGTGGTGGACTGGGTCTACAGAGCCTCATTTGCGTACAACGTGGTGGTGGAGAATTACAAGGAGGTGGCGCTCCATATTTCTGTCCTCATCAACCAGCTTCAAGTAAGAAAACTGTCATTTCATGCAGCTGATTGTAATTACAAGAGACTTCAATTTGCTAAATAGCTGCACAACGACATGCATTTTTATTAGGATTTGTTGTTAAAAGAGATTATAAGACAGAAAATGTCTGTTTTGGTTTAGTCTTGATGGCTTCAATGTGTTTCATAGTTTGAGTTTTATGTTTTTGTCTCAACCACTAGATTTCCTCAGTTGCCCCATTTCTTGCTATTTGATCACATATTGCCCCTTTATTGATTCTCTATGAATTTTAGTTTTCTTTTATTGTCAGATCCTTCTCTATGTGCTTTGCCATGTTCCCTGTATCTGATTAGGTATTAAAGAATCTTAGCATGTTTCTGAAACTCCTTCTGGCATGTTTGGGTTCTCTCTCCCGGCTCTAGTAAATGAACAGTTACTCTCTACAAGTCAGAAACTCCAGAAACAAATGTGTTGGTGTTTATGTGGAATGTGGTAAGTTTGTTAATTAGGGCTGGCATCCATTTAATTAGATAATTGGCTATAAATGGAGGGAATTTTAGGAGCGGCATTAATCTTTGTTGGCCTGTGAAAATGGTTTGAAAACTGATTTAAATGAACAATAAGTCCAGTTAGACCAAATGCCCTGAAAATAGTTCAATTTAGGCTGAAATAATTTAATTGTAATATTCCAGTATTGAAAGTGAGCTAATTGAATGTTATATATTTTTTTTATTTTTAACTTTATTTCAAACAATTTAAAAATTGCACATCAATACAGGAAAAAGGACAATAAAAAAGACATAAACAAAATATTTCCAATAATAATAATTATAATAATAATATTAATAAAGAGATGAAATGCTTCTTTTAAATGCTTATAAATTACCTCTACTTTGTGTGAAGCTTTTTCTTGTATAAATGCTCCTAAAAAGTAGCACATGCTCCATTAGGATAAACTTTTTCCTGATATAATGTAAGATTAAAAAAAAAGTAAAAGACAGACCATAAAAAACATTATTGTATCAGGCAGCATTTTTGCCAGTTAAAGGCTGAACTTTATTTGACCTTCACTAATTCTCACAGTCACACAATTTGATGTATAAGTGACATTCTTGGTTTCCTCTAACAATAAAATAAATAAAATATTAATAATATGGTTAACTTAATACCTAAATCACTGAAATGAGTTGTAATCACCATGGGGCATCACTGGTGGGTGGGTGTCACTAAATCTATTTAAAATCTGCAATAATTAAGCTACTGTCTAACAAATTGCTCGGTGTTGTGAAGAAAACTAACAAAATGGATTTACTTGTAACTTGCGTGAACACAACTTACTTATAACTGACAGCTCTTTGCTATAGAAGTCTCTTCTGTCCTTGTCCTGCTCCTTCTACATTCTGATTGAACAAGGATCATCTCAGAACCCAAACACCTTAATATCAGTCTTTTTTCCTATTTGCAACAGTTTTTTTAAACTTCATGCCTGTATCAAGCTCATTGGACAGTCTTTTTATCAAGCATGAATAATACACATCAATGTTGTTCCCTTCTGATCTAACAGAGAGATGGATGCAAACCAGAGTCCTTCCACTTCATCGGGGTCAGTCTCGGAGCGCATGTCGCTGGCTTTGTGGGGACTCTGTTTGGAGGAAAGATAGGAAGGATCACAGGTAAGTCTGGGATCATACCTGCTTCACCTTAGGTTGATGTATCATTTTCAGTGGTTAAAGGTGGTATATGGAACTTGGAACAGAATAACACAGCACAAAGCCTTCAGCCATCTGGGTGCCAGGCTCGTTAACCCCCGCCCCAGCCCTGCATGAGACCTGCATGAGCTCCGATACTCGTGCAGGTCGACCAATATTCCTCACCAAACCCACTCTGATCCCCGATCCGAGCAGGACAATAAAATATCATGAGTTCAGCTCACTAATCATGCTTTCCAGCCCCGCTGATCACACACTGACTCTGATAAAAGCAGCTCCTACCTGTTTGTAGCTCAGTCATCGATTCAGTCCGTGGCAAAGAGTTCATAGTTGTCCTATGGCTCCAAAACTTCCTGCAGTCCCTCTTAAGATCTTCTGTCCTCCTCATACACCATCCTGCACGCCTCACTTATCCAATAAAATTTTTAAAAAAGCAGTAAAATCCTCCGTGGTGTGTCTTCCAGTCGAAAAAGTGGCCCGAAGCGCTCGTTCACTTCAGCAACATGTAGCTACATGTTAGCTAGCAGCTAATGAAAAATGTTTCCACACAGAACTTGCTCGTTACATGGGAAACCCCAGGGGAATCACCAGGGCTTAATTTGAGTCGGATCCTGTCGGAACAAGATCCGGGAACTGTCTTATTTTGAAAGGGTGTGTTCCGGTAACTGTTTGCTAGGATCCGTTAACAGCGCCAGTTGGGATAAATAACAGCAGCATCAAAATGCCAAAAAGGCAGTATAACTTAGGCCAGCTCACGGCGCTTGGTCTGGTCCGACGGTTGTGTATGTGTATGCGTTCCGGTATCAGTTTGGCCTCAGTGAATTCTGGTCTCATAGCGCTATTTGCGTTCCGGTAACTTTTGATTTACAAATTAAGCAATGTGAAATCATCTATGGCAAGTAAATAAGGTATATAATCACCACATATCCCTGGTGTTTCCAGCTGCTTGACCTGCAGACTCCACAATACCAGCCTCACTGTGCTGGATTATTTACAGTATTAGACAACCCAAAATGGTGCCCGCTGCTCTGCCAGCTATTGGCTGGTAGATGTAAACAAAATGCCAACGTCGTGCCCGTCAAAATTAATATTTTATTCTATTTTACTTCAAATATAATTTTTAAAGGAAATGCTGTATTTTCATCCTACAACCTTCTAAACATCCTGTGGAGGTATTATTTTGTTAAAAATATTGCTTTTAATGAAAATATTCCATATCCCACCTTTAAAACTTTAATATTCAGCTGTCAATGTGACTTGTTGGTGATGGGGAAAATTTAAACACCTACTTCTGTTGACTATGAAGTGTCTGTGAGAGGCTTCACCAACCAGTATAAAGTCTTTCACAAAAAAAAAAAAAAAAACTAGCTCCAAGTTGAAAAGAAATGTTAAATGAGTGGAAATCTGTTTGGTGTAATCTTAAGGGGGAAAAAAGTGTTTCTTGTGAGGTTTATCACGGATCAAATCTGTTAAAATTATAATCCAAAAGAATCAATATAAATACTTTATTCAAACAGGTTTTTTTTTTTAATTTACTTTTGTTTTAAAATTCACTCTTCAGCTCTTCGTGGCTATTTTGTTTTTTATTCAGATAAAGCAGCTCCCTCCTTCACTGACCACCTGTCTTTCACTGACTTTTCCTTCTCATCCTGCAGGTCTCGACCCTGCTGGGCCCATGTTTAAAGGAGCTGACTCTTATGACCGGCTCGACCCATCTGATGCTCAGTTCGTGGACGCCATCCACACAGATTCTGATTGTGAGACAATATTTAATTGATGTTCATTTGTTGTTTTTTTTTTTTACTTAAAAGCTATAAATTCATTTTTTCCCCTGTTTTAAAGGTAACTGGATTACCAGGGCAAAAAAAATGATGGTGCATTGATCATGTTAAAGTTCGGAAGCCAAGAACGGCCGTCCTTGAGAAAAAAAAAGTGCAGTTTTCCCGAGATAGCGACTTATTTATCTTGTTATCTCGTTATAATGGATCTTTTTTTTACCGAGATAATGGGATAAATAACTCGTTATCTCAGGAAAATTAGTTCCATTATCATGAGTGTACAGCTTTAACTCAGTTATTGAACCCTAAAAAAGCGCGGTTTGGATCAGGACTAAGATTGTGATTACGGAAAATGTTACATCAGCATCCATCAATTACAGAGCTGGAGTGGGACTCATTTTCAGCCTTTCGTTTATTTAAAATATTTAACAGGTCACACTGTCCGGCATCTGTTTGAGCTTTCTTTTTTCTGACTGACTGATGCTCCGATCAAGTTGTGCTGTAGAAAAAACAAGCCGTCAGCAGCAGCAGAGGCTCTGTATGACACGATGTTCTGGTACATTTCTATCATCAGTTGTGTGTACCAATTAGTTAAATATGTATGCTCTTGTCATCTGTCAGGAGTTTTGTGAGGACTCTTCCTGTTACGTTGGTGAGATTGCACATGTGTTAAAGAGGCCATTTCATACAAATTTCCGGACTTTGTGGTTATTTCTTAAGTATTAACCAATAATATGAAACATTTTATGTTTAAAAAACGTCAAGAAAAACTTATTAACAGACCTTTCAATCTGTCTGCATTAAAATTTGTGTGGTTCCAGTTCCTTCCATCAGGCTTTGTCAGGCTTTGGCAGCAGCTCATTTATATTCATTATTCAAATTTGCTGGACTCTGATTGGCTAACAAACTAGCCTATGAGAGCAAGGTATACTGTTTCCTGCCCTGCTGCACATGGTAACATCAGACGTGTGTTTCTGTTTGCTACGTCTTATGCTACAGCTTTTAGCCAGCAGCATGCTAGGCGTGGTTTCAACTGCGGGAGCTGATGAATACTAACGAACAAAGGAGTTGTGATGAAATAAATACAGGCCGTTCGAACTCGGGTTTTATCGCCACCTGCGTAGTTTGAGAGATAAAAACTGAAAGAGAAGTTGTTGACCTGTTTTCACACCCACTATGAAGGTAAGAACACCTGTGGAGCTAAAATATTCAACAGAAACCTCAGAAAATGTTTAATGGAAGGGTCTCTTTAATAAAAAGAAGTCTTCAGGTGGATTTTCTGGTAGATTTATTCCTCTGGCAATCTAATAAGCATCTTCAGTATTCATGCAGATTCAGCTAGAAGACACGTCCCTGCTAACATGCAGACTGATGGGACTGCTGCGCGTCATTCCAGACCTGGTTTATGACATTCGTTTTATTGAGATAACGACATAAAAATGTGTTTTTTTCTGGAAAACAACATTCGTTTTGTCGTGATGATGATAACATAAAAATGTTAACAGATGGCCGTTCTCGGCTTCCGTATAAATGTGATGCACTGAACACACTCAGGTTTGGGTTGGAGGAGAAATAAAACCCATCTGTTGAACACATGAACTAAAATACATTTATTATTATTTATTATCAGCATATCTATTTTAGCTTCAGTTCTGAATCTGTAATATTTCTATTTTTAAGTGAAATAGAAATATTAAATAAGTGAAACTTTAACATTTGCTGGTGGGATGAATCAGCCTGTTTCCTTCACAGACAACCATCTGACTGAACGTCTACTTTCACAAATCCATAAATGCTTTTGTTGTTAACTGTTTTTTCGGGGGCAAGTTACAGAAAAATGTAACTTCACTGCCAAAAACTGTCTTCTTCAGCCAGAACTTGTTTTGCCTATAATAATGTCTTCCCGTTTGTCAGACTTTGGAATCTCCATTCCTGTAGGACATGTGGATTTCTTCCTGAATGGTGGGAAAGACCAGAAAGGATGTGCTCGCTCCAAGTTTGCTTCAAGTAAGTAAAAAAAAATGATGGCAAAACAGACAAGTTGTTTTGCTGTCATGTCCCAACAGTTTAAAAGTTATACATGAACATGAGTTTATTTATTGAATCCAATGAAAAGTTTGGACAGTAGTTAGAGGATTTGTGATCATGGGTGTTCTGCTGTTTTTGTGCTTTTCAGTGTATGGGTATGTGATTTGTGACCACATGAGGGCGGTGCACGTCTACGTGAGTGCGCTGAACAGCTCGTGCACGTTGATGGGGATCCCATGCTCCAGTTATGAGGACTTTCAGAAGGGAAGCTGTGTGGACTGCGGGGTCTTTAAGGGCAGATGTCCAGTGATCGGTAACAACATGGCTGCTGCTTTCAGATTGTCTGTCATATAAAATCACAAGTGAATAAAAGTCATATGAATTTCCTTTAAAATAAATCTTTAATCAAAAAACTAGATACTGCGCTTGCAGTTAAAACCTGTAAAAACTGTAAATTGCACCTCTCTGTTGTCACTTTTGATGATGCCTCATGTTGATAAAATTAGATATTACAGCAGGTCTACAGTTTCTAAAATTTGCAGTATTTCCAAAGTTAAAGTTTTTTAAATTATCAGTTTTGTTCAATTTTATTTTGAAAATTGAAATTCATAAATTAGATTTACTAAAACTATTAGGTGTTTAACTTTCTTACCAAAAAGTTGTTTTCAAAATATAACAATAGATCCAAAAAAGAGAAAAAAAAATAGCATTGTGACCAGAAATCTACTTTTATGATGAGTTATCATGAGATTGTTGGTAGATCAGACCCAAGAACAGGAGAAACTGTCAACACTCAGAGATATGTGAAAAAAACTTTTAACTCATTCAGTGCCACTTTCAGATTTCATATCCCCCTCAGGGCCAGAGATATTTAGCATTTTTGTTGATTTATGAAGGCCCACAGAATATTTTCTCCTATGACTATGTGAATTCTGAAACCATCATCACAAAGATTAGTCTTTCTTCTTTCAGCAGCAAAAAAAAGTTTCTACCTCTTTCTGTTATTTAGTAATATGCAGTATGAAAGAGAAACTTTCATGAAAAGCTGAGATAAAAAGCTTTTTGTGTAAAGAGGTTTTTCAAGCAGATCAGTGACTTTGATGTAAATATTTCATGTTTCAATGATTCATTCAACATCTGAACTAAGTTTTACTACTATGAAAGGAAAAAAAAAAACAACCGTAAAAAAGTACTTTTGATAGTTTATTTTATGTATGAAAATAGTCATTTATAGAGACTTTCAGCATTTGATAATGTAAGAAAAAAGCAACAAATTTATGATTCAGATATTCTGTGTTTGTGTGTGTGTGTTTGTTTGCGCACATGTGCATGCCTGAGTGAGTGAGTTAGTCATAGAAACAACAAGCTGACAACCGATATGATAATGATGATGAATTGTAAAGTAAAGAAACCAAACTGGGTAAAAACATCGGATTAGGCACCTTTTCGTTCCAGAAATATAATTTTACCTACAGTAACTTTTAATCAGGCTAAAATTAAACAGTCAAATACTGACATTCAAAACTAAGACATCCTGGAAAGTGGCCCATCAGGACTTTATTTCTTTAAAATCTTCAAGTAGTCAGTTCATTGCTTTTTTAAAACAGAGCTATGAACCAAAGTTCATCTTGAAAAACAAACTAATCGGCACCACAGGCTGAATATTTTTACCATCAGATTGAATTTGTGGCAACTGACGTTCTCACTACAAGGTTTAGGAAACAGCAAAAGTAAATCTCATAACCAGAAACAATATAAACTGGATTCTTCTGTTGATTCACTATAATTTCAACAGCTGGTCTGGTCCTGCCACACTGCAGCATCTGATCATCTCAGTCCCATTGATACACAGATTTCTTTTTCTTTTTTTAAATTGTAACACCAGTATGAAAGCCTAGAATGAGTCTTAAAGTTCTTTGGTTTTGTTTTTTAGGTTTATCAGAAAACTGTGGGTTAACTGTGTCACCGCTTCCCAAAGAGCAGAAAGTTTTCCTCTTAACAACGTCTTCAGCACCGTTTTGTGGTAAGAATCAGATTGTGTTCCATCCTGGAGGATAAACGCAGCTGAGGCAGTGTTTATAAATTTATCTCAGATTTTGTGACGAAAGATTTAGAATTTTCCAGAGCAAGTCTGACTCCTTCTCATTGATTCATATTATTTAAAGGGTACCTGTCACAAAAATTAAAAACTAAAAAGTACAGTGAAAATTCTTCTCTTTGATATAAAGAACATTTTTACCTAGTATTAAATATAAATACATTTTTAAATCTATCATAAAACCACTTGAGTAGCAAAGATAGCGAAAAACTGTTGTGATGTCATCAGATGAATGTGTCTTAGCCTGGTTATTGTTAAATTAATATGGAGAGTGACTGAGAAAGATTTCAGTGAAAAATTACATATATCTAAATACATTGAAGAAAATGAGTTTATTTTTCAGCATTTGGGAAACAGTTTCTAAAATAATCTTCATATGACTCACAGACGTAGTCAGACTTATAATAAAAAGTACAGGTGATGTGATCCTTCTCTCAATCTCTCCGAGCAGAGTCTACACTCTGTCTTTCTTGGTTAAATCTGCTGCTGTCGGCTTCACGCCATGTGTGGCGGCAGTTGGATAATGGCAGCCTCTCATCAGAGTCCCACTCTTATTGTCGGTAAAAACCTCCTCAAATTGTCCCTCTCTGTCCATCTCTGTACTCTCATACATCCAGTCACAGCATCTCAAGTGGTCCCTTCTGGGCTCTGCTGTAGTCGAAGCATCTTCAAAGTGTAAAGTCTAACATTTAGCTTTAATTATCAGTATAAGAACTTTCACTGTGGGTTACTGCTAATTAGCTACATGTAGCTAACGCCACAAGCTTCTTTTTTGGACAAAACAAAAACACTGTAAACAAAAGGAGGTTTGAATGGTTCATCTGATGATGTCACGCACTACTTGGGGAAAAATGGTGAGATGGCACGATCAGTCAGGAGGCGGTAAATTTGAAAGTTGCTTTACAGTGAAACATTGCAGTTTTGTGTTGAAAAGTGTAATGAAGTTTCAAGTTCAAGTTTATTTATTTATAAAGCGCCAGTTCATGACAAAGTCATTTCAAGGCACTTTACAGAAAAATAAAACATTTCCTATCTAAGGAACCAGCTGATTGGGTTGAATTGTTAATGCAGTGCAATCCCCCATCCTGAGCAGCCCGATTGGTGATAGTGGAAAGGAACGACTCCCTTTTAAAAGGAAGAAACCTCTAGCAGAACCCGGCTCAGGATGGGCGGCCTTCTGCCTTAGCCGACTGGGGTCTGAGCTGAAAGGAAAGAGACAGACACAGGTGGATTTGGGCCAGTCGTCATGTCTATAGAAAGATAAACAGAGAAACAGTTAATGGCAGCAATAACAATCTATACAAACATGGAGAGTAAAAAGAGACAGCAGAGTGAAGAAATGTGGTCAGTATGTCCTCCAGCAGTCTAAACCTATAGCAGCATAACTAAAGGGAAAGCTCAGGAGAACCCAAGCTAACCCTGACTATAGGATTGTGTAAAAAGGAAAGTTTTAAGTCTATTCTTAAAACTACACAAGGTGTCTGCCTCACGCATAAAAAGTGGAAGCTGGTTCCACAGGAGAGGAGCCTGATAACTAAAAGCTCTTCCTCCCATTCTACTTTTAGAAACTCTAGAAACTACAAGCAGACCTGCAGTCTGAGAGCGAAGTGCTCTGTTAGGAGCATATGGAACAATAAGATCTTTAATATAAGCTGGAGCTTGGTCGTTCAAGGCCTTATATGTCAAAAGTAAAACCTTAAACTTTATTCTAGACCTTACAGGGAGCCAATGAAGTGATGCTAAAACAGGAGAAATATGGTCTCTCCTTCTAACTCTCATCAGAACTCTGGCAGCAGTATGTTGGATCAGCTGGAGGCCTTTAACACTGGAACCGCCAACATTCCAATACCACCTAGAACCGCCAGAGGGGGTCATTTTGACCCCCTGTCTAGCAGCATTTAATTTTACCAATAATTTTACCAATAACTGAATAATGTGGGATAAATATTGGCCTTGTATTTTCAGTAGAATAACTTAAGCTTCGTTTATAACATTCCCATATTGGCAAATATGAAACAAAATTAACTTACTTTCTATGTATTTGGCTTATGTTTTTTTATCAAGTGTTTTGGCAGCAAAAAAAAAAAAAACAAAAAACAAAAAAACAAAAACAACCATTGATGCCACAATAATGAAACAGCTGGATGAATGTCAGATACGATCGTTTATTGTATGGCACATCAGATAACATAAGGGAACAATATGTTCGGTTAAAACTTTAAAATTAGCTAATTATGAATCAGAAAATATTTAGAAAAATAACCAGAATAAATTAGAAAGATAGGCTAATAATCAACAGATTTAGGCTATTCAGCAAGGCTTTGACTTGACTATCAACATAAAGCAGATAGCAGCAGCATACAGCCGATCGGTAAACGGTCAGCAAAAACAAGCAAAAAAAAAAAAAAAGACTATTGAAAGTCTGCTTCTCTTCATTTTTTTAGAACGATCAGTCAACTATATGACAATCTGAGATGGTGGCTGAGATTAGCTACCTGTAGCCAGTAGAGCAGATGTTTAGCGTACCTTGAAATCTATTCTTTTGTTTGCTTGCTTGATAGTAATTTTGAACAGTATAGAAGGGACACTCTAGCTCAAGCTGTCACTTTTCCCGCCAGAACGCGGTTGCCTAGCAACGCTCGCGCTGCAGCGCTGTTGCAAGTCTCAGCGTTACATTGATTTCTATGGGGTAAAAATTACTCCTTTCGGCGGTTCTAGGTAAAAATGATCCCAGTCTTTTTATTTTTTATCAAAAACATTCCAAAATTCTCAAAAATGCCAAAATAGTCATTTTATAAAAAGTCATAAAGTTTTAGACAGATGGGGTAAATTTGAGAAAGTTACATGAAGTTGAAAATGCAGAAGGGGTAAAAATGACCCCTTGGCGGTTCTAGTGTTAACAGAACTATTAGAACATCCTGATAATAATGAATTACAGTAATCAAGTCTAGAAGTAATAAATGCGTGAACTAAAGTTTCTGCATCTCTTTGATTCAAAATGCTCCTAATTTTAGCAACATTACGCAGGTGGAAGTAAGCCGTCCTGGTAACATGCTTTATATGAGAACTAAAGGACATGTCCTGGTCAAAGATAACACCCAGGTTCTTTACCTTCTTGTTGAAGGCCAAATTAATGCCATCCAATGTATAGTATAACTGACTACACAGCTTGTTCCTAAGATTCTCAGGCCCAAAAGTCACATCCTCTGTCTTGTCTGATTATAAAAGCAAAAAATTATAAAGGATTCCTAAAGCGTAAAATATATCTTTTGAAGTTCAATATCATATCGTGTCAGATACACTGTAAGGAGCTGTGGGGTGTTACGTGGTAAAATGAAACTCTTCTTCTTCGTCCTAATAATTTTCCACTCAGCTCATCACATCCTGGTAAAGCTGGAAGTTTCTCCCTTGGATAAGACTGCTGAGGTGGAAGTGACACTGATGACTGAGAGTCTGGGAACAGAGCACCGGCTCAAGCTGTAAGTATCACATAACGGATGGCTTTTCAAGCTCAGAGTGCAAAAAAAAATCTCTGCTCTCACTTATTTATGTCACTGTGGGCCAGGTCTGCACAGATGGAGTGGACCCCATTTTCTATGCGGAGGAAAAGGAACTTGCAGTAACATTGTGTAGTCAGTTTCTTTATTAATTCTATTATTTGTTATAAGAACTTCAGTTTATTCAGGAGTTTAAAAATATAATTCCCACAGTTTAAAATGAGGAAAAATCTGACAGTTCAGCAGTGAGTGAGGAGCCCGATGTTTCTTCATCCTTGTTTGTCGAGATCATCACAGATCGAGATCTGAGACTGGAAAATAAAGTGTCAGATGATTCAGAAGATTTATATTGTAATGAAGTAGGGTTGTGATAAGTGACATTTGGATCAATGGGACAGAGACTCATATAGCACAGACCTCCAAGTACCTCAATTCCTCCCACATTGTATTTTATACCAAAAATAAGACTCACCTTTTTGTTTTTTTCTGTATTATCAGATTGATTGACCATGAAAACACCTTTAGTAATAGGATTGACACTAGCAACATTTACATGCGCCAAATTTCCCCAATCTGATTAAAATCTTGGTCAATTGGAATTCCCAAATCCCTGTTTACATGGACACTAACTGAAATGATCTGATCATGCCATGAGTACACATGCACCAAGCACTCGATCAGGTTAAATGAGTTGAGCATGCGCACAGCGAGTTGTCTTTCCGGGGGAAGAAAAAAAAGTAAACAAACTCCGTCCTTTCTGCACGTCTTTCCCGCCCCATCGTGTGCTCGAGCTGACTCACGTTATCCCCAATATGGACCTTCTGCGGGTGATTACCTTTATGTTTGGGTTTTTACTGGTCGCATTAACCAAGCTAGAGGCTGAATACATATGGCTACTGCTCCTCCACCACAGGAGAGGAGAGTAGGATGACAGGATGACTGCACCAGCAGACCACTTCTGTTTACTTCCCGCCATGTTTTCTACTTGGGTCTGTGAAAGTGGAAAGACGTCACGCTGAAGTTGTACGCATGCGCAGTGGGCTTTTTTCACCCTTTCTTTCCGAATGGGGTGTACATGCACGTCTATCCGAATGAAGATCGGACAAAACCACCCCTCTCAATCGGAAGTAAATTTCATTCTGATCAGGCTGCATCGGATCAAAACATTCTGATTGACATGTTTACATGACGTCTTTTTTTTCCGCTTGGGTGTTTATTCCGATTAAATGTGCCCATGTAAACGTAGCTATTGATCTCATTAGTTTGGTAGTTAGAGACAAAAATCGACTTTTTGGTTTATAGCACTTTTCTTGTGGATCTTAATGTCTAGTAGAACCTGCTTAGAACTTACCCTGTATTTTTGTTATCAAGCACATGGATCATTTATTGTGGAGTTACATGCAGATATGTTAAAAACAGCTCTATATCACAATGACAAAGAATCCTTAAAGAGACACTTCCATTAAAAACTGTTTTTCTGAGGTTTCTGTTGAATATTTTAGCTCCACAGGTGTTCTTACCTTCATAGTGGGCGTGAAAACAGGTCAACAACTTCTCTTTCAGTTTTTATCTCTCAAACTACGCAGGTGGTGATAACACCCGAGTTCTCCCGAGTCCGTACGGCCTGTATCTGTTTCATCACAACTCCTTTGTTCGTTAGTTTTCGGCAGCTCACGCAGTTGAAACCACGCCTAGCATGCTGCTGGCTAAAACCTGTTAGCATAAGATGTAGCAAACAGGAAGACACGATGTCTGATATAACAGTATTTGTTTCATCACAACTCCTTTGCTCATTAGTATTCATCAGGGGCGAAGCTGGGGGGCAAGGCCACCCCAAGCTGAGTTCTGGCCACCCCAGACACATTTATATTTTTTGTATTTTATATATTTTTGTAGTGCATTGTTGTTACTTTACCTGCACTAATAAGTAAAAATGCTTGGAATAATAATAGATCTGTTGCCAATGTCAAAATGTTGTATTTGTTTGGTTAAAGGTACTTTAAAACTGCATTTTTTGTGTGACATGTTGGCCACCCCAAAAAATTAAAAGCTCCATCCAGGCCACCCCATTGAAAATCCACCACTGGTATTCATCAGCTCCAGCAGTTGAAACCACACCTAGCGTGATGCTGGCTAAAAGCTGTTAGCATAAGACGTTTCAAAGAGACTCTGTCTGCTGTTGCCATGTGCAGCGGGGCAGGAAACAGTATACCTTGCTCTCATAGGCCAGTTTGTTGTCCAATCTGAGTCCAGCAAATACGACTAATGAATATTAATGAGTTGCTGCCCGAAGCCTGACGAATCTTGACGCAGACAGATTGAAAGGTCTGTTAATATGTGTTTCCTGACGTTTTTAAGATATAAAATGTTTCATATTGCAGGTTAATACTTAAGAAATAACCCCAAAGTCATGAAATTTGTATGAAATGGCCTCTTTAAAAACATCCTGGATCCAGATGGTGATCCGTATCCCCCCCAAAATCTACTCACATCTTCACTTGGACCATTTCTGACATTTCCTGAAAAATGTCATCAAAATCCATCCAGAACTTTGTGAGTTTTCTTGCCAACAGACTGGTGAACACATGACCTCCTGGTGGAGGTAATAATTTAGAAATAACACCATCTTCTGCCACAATTTTTTTTGCATCTTGTCCATTTATCACAGGACAAAAGGTGGAGGATTTTTTTGATTCATCATTCAGTTTGCTAAATTTCCATCTTTTTTGGTTGTTTTTCCCTCAGTTGTCATGAATTCCTGCTCTTAACTCACACTTCCCATCCCAGCACATATACTTCTCAGATTCTTCAGATCGTTAGCAAATCCTGTTCCTACTGTTTGCCTCTCCCGTCTTCTTTCTGGTTTCTACTTTTAAACCATATTCTGTTTTTAACTGGTTTCTAATTACTCGAAATTTGGATAATTAGTAAGTAATTTTATTTTTCTTCTGTGTGAGTTGAACCACACTAGCAGAGTGGTTTAAAAAAGGGAAATATGGTTTTGTGGCAGTCAATTTTTGTTCTGAATTTAACTGAAAATAGTTTAACAACCCTCTCTTTATGTTCCACTTAGTCATGAGATTGTGGTTCAATATTTAACCCAGAAACTTTAACATCAAAGGATCATGTAGCTGAGGTCACATTTAAATAAATTGAAGCTGATGAGTTTAATCTACTGGGGTAGGTTTTTTTCCATTGCGAGTGCACAGAGTTTCATTTAGGAAACAAAGCGAAGATGAAGAAAAAAAATAGTCTTTTACAGACACTGACAAATGTATCCAGTTATTCTTGGAAACATGAGTGAACACCCACAGTGTGCTCAAACAAAATGTGTTCAGTTTCATCTACGTTCTCTTCCACCTGTACTCATAGTAAAATCTAAACATGTTGGTTCAGAAATAAAGTGGAGCAAAAACCTGTGACCACATTTTTATTTATTTTTTTCAAATTGTCTTTATTTAGCCTCAGTTGATGGATAGTAATGCAGCGGCCCAAAAAATGTGCTGATAAGGAAATTTCTCTGCTTACATATTCTCTATGAAAGGTGAGCTTCTATTCTGAGAGGAGAGCTGCTCCGGCCAGGTGCAGGAAACTGGCAGAAATGCTGAGAAAGCGGAAGTACCTCTGCTTAGGTTCACTTAAGTTCAGCGCAAGTCTCATGTTTGTTGTTAGTGTTTTCAAGGCAACAATTGACTCCATGCTTTTCTAGCTGCTGTGTAGCTGCTTTTTAATCTAACTGTAGATACATTTCTAAAAAAGACTAAAGAAAACATTCAGTCATCTAAACCTGTTTGTCCTGTTCAGTGTCACAGGGAGCTGGTGTCTATCTCCAGCAGTCATTGGGTGAGAGGCGGGGCCACACCTGGACAGGTCACCGGTCCATCACAGGGTCACTCACACACACTTAGGAACAATTTAAAGTTGCCAGTTAACCTGAAATGCAAGTGTTTGGTCTGTGGAAGGAAGCTGGAGTCCCTTAAGAAAATCCACATGCACATGAGGAGAACATGTAAACTCCATGCAGAAAAGTTCTGGCCTGGTTTCATACGCAGGACCGTCTCTCTGTAAGACAACAGTGCTGCCAACTGCACCCAAAGGAAATGGTCACAGGCTCCGTAGATTAGATCTGTAACATGAATATAGTCAACATGAAGTGAAAACAAATGCAGATTTAACAAGTTTGAAACAAAAACAATGCAGAGACAAAATGACAATTCACAAAACATTTTTTTTTTTTCAAATTTAAACATCCCTAATGCAACAAATTAAAAACCATGTTTATTTTTTGGTAAATGGCGTCTACTTGCTTTTCTCAAGTCCTACGACTCCCAAAGTGTTTTACAATACATGGACTACATTTTTTTAAAGAGGCCATTTCATACAAATTTCAGGACTTTGTGGTTATTTCTTAAGTATTAACCTGTAATATGAAACATTTTATAACTAAAAAATGTTAGGAAACACTTAACAGAACTTTCAATCTGTCTGCGTTAAAATTTGGGTGGTTCCGGCTCCTTCCGTCAAGCTGCTTCAGCAGCAGCTAGGTCATATTCATTATTAGAATTTGCTGGATTCTGATTGGCTAAAAAACTAACCTATGAGAGCAAGGTATACTGTTTCCTGCCCCGCTGTGCATGGCAACGTCAGACGTTGTCTCTTCCTGTTTTCTACGTCTTATGCTACAGCTTTTTAGTGAGCCACATGCTAGGCGTGGTTTCAACTGCTGGAGCTGCCGAAAACTAACGAACAAAGGAGTTGTGAGGAAACAGATACAGGCCGTTCGGACTCAGGTTTTATCACCACCTGCGTAGTTTGAGAGATAAAAACTGAAAGAGAAGTTGTTGACCTGTTTTCACACCCACTATGAAGGTAAGAACACCTGTGGAGCTAAAATATTCAACAGAAACCTCAGCAAAACCGTTTTTTATGGGAGGGCCTCTTTAAAACACTGATAAAGATTATAGCTGAATGTGAAACATTAAAGGAAAAACACACCATAAACACAATAGACATCAGAAAACCTCAAATTACTACAAAACATCGCACAATGCAACATTACAGAAAACACAACACTGGATCAAGAATAAAAATGTGAACTGCCGTTTCAAAACTGCAACATTTGAAATGTGCAGTTGGGTTTTGCTTTTAGTTTTTGTTATTGATGCTTCTCATTAGTTTATGACATCGTGTCTTTGCAGTCAGACGGACGTGACGGTGTATCGGATGGTGATGGCTCACCCTACGGCTCTGTGTGAGATCTACTCCATCAGGCTGAAGAACATCGGAACTCGTTTCTACAGGCAGGCAGAAGTCCACATCAAGTCTGTGTGCATCTCTGAAATCCCTGTTCTCAGGTGTGTACAAACAGTCTCAAACTGTTGAAGTTCTGACAAATGTTCTCAACAAAATGTGATTTATCAGGCCAGGAAATGGACAAACAACTTGTTCAGAAAACTGATTTTATAAACAGAAACATTAATTACATTTATCACTACTCTTGTTTTTTTTTTTGTTTTTTTTTTGTAGACTCTAAGTCATCCAGGACATGGTAACCACAGAAAATTTGATAAGAGGCATTTATTTATTATTCTGGAAGACTCTTTGGTGCAGTTTTTTAAGATCAAACTGTATTGGGCTTTTATTTTGGTGAACTGTTGAGATTTTGTACTAGTTTGTTCAATAACTCATCAGTTGAATTGTTTTGAACTGAGGAAACTCTATAGATGAGAAGCAAATAATTTAATTTTTTCAATCCATGTGGCATCAGAAACGTTGAAAAATATCCTCTTCTCCCTGTTTTTAAATTTTCATTTACAAATACAATATTAATTAACAGCATTTGAAAGGACGCTTCCGAGATGTCTTGAAACATTAATGAAGGCTGTCAGTGTCCTTGCATGAGTTTCAGGACCTTGATCCAAAAGTGTTGGAATTGTGAACTTGTTCAGAAACTTCACAAGACTTATTTTCTCTGAAATTAATCAGTCGTTTCTCGTCTGCAGCCTGTCTCAACACTGAAATGACTCCTGTGCGAGTTTTTGATGAGATTTTTAATTCTTAGGGAAATTCTTCCATTTTAGTTCAGATCACTAAATTCTGTTTTTTGACACCAGCGGATTTTTTAGGGGTTTAGTTTTGAACTGGTTTGTCATTTGAGGGACAGGAGCATTTCAGTTGACTTTACAGAACAGTACCTCTCGTGAGCTCCTCAAGGCTCTGTGTTTGGTCCTCTGTTCATTTTATAAATGTTGCAGGTTTGCTTTTCAGAAAACATAACGTGTTTACTGCTTCATGGATGGTATTCAAGTTTATCTGACCATAAGCTCAGCAGTAAGAAGTCACTGTAGCCACTACTGGAAAGGCTAAGGCCATGTCCCAGTACCCACACTTGCGCACTTCAAATGCGTGTTCCCGATGAGGGGCGCGAGTGCGTAGGGTGTCCCGATTCTTCAGAGTGGAGAGTCGTGCCCTTGGCTCCGCCCCTCTCCCAAATCAAAATTAACAGTGAAATAACACAGCAAATCCCGCTGGAGTTGAAGAGAAAGAGAAGAGGACGCAGGGCAGGAGTGAAGCAGAGAGAAAAGCGGTGGAGATTTAAACCGTTTCTTCCAACTGTTTTGATGGGTAACGTCAGATCGCTAGCTAACAAAACGGACGAGCTCGAGGTGCTAACCAGGTCCCAGAAAGAGTACAGAGAATGCAGTTTTATGTGTTTCACCGAGACGTGGCTGCATGAACACATCCCGGACAGTAACGTGTCTGTACACGGCTTTATGACGGTCCGCGCAGACCGCAGTAAGCAACTCAGCGGGAAGCTGAGGGGAGGTGGTATCTTAGTGCTGGTTAACCAGCGTTGGTGTCATCCTGGACATGTCACCGTAAAGGAGAAGATCTGTACGAGGGACATCGAACTGTTAGCTGTGAGTTTCCGTCCATATTATTTACCCAGAGAGTTTACCTGTGTTATTCTGGTAGCGGTTTATATAATACCTGGTACCCCTCCAGAAACTGCCTGTGATGTCATCAGCTCCGTTGTTGCGAGGCTACAAACACAGCATCCAAACTCAGTTATGGCGATCTCTGGAGACTTCAACAACGTCTCCCTCTCTACAGCTTTACCCACATTCCAACAGTTTGTCAGTTGCTCCACCAGAGAAAATAAGACGTTGGACTTATTTTATGTAAATATTAAAAATGCATACAGCTCCTCTGCCCTGCCACCTTTAGGAAGATCTGACCATAATCTGGTTCTTCTCACCTCCACCTACAAGCCCATCGTTCAGCAGCAACCAGTGATCACAAAAACCATCAAAACCTGGTCTAATGATGCTGAAGGTGCTCTGAAAAGTTGCTTCGAGGCTACGGACTGGAATGTCCTCTGTGAACCTCATGGAGACAACATCAACACCATGACTGAGTGTGTGACAGATTATATAAACTTCTGTGTGGACAGCATCGTACCAACAAGAACTGTGAGGTGCTTCCCCAATAACAAACCCTGGATCACCAGAGACCTGAAAAAGCTGCTGAACATCAAAAAGAAAGCCTTCAGGGATGGTGACAGGGAGTTATTAAAGACAACACAAAAACAACTTAAAGCACAAACAAGGAAGTGCAAGGAGGACTACAGGAGGAAGCTAGAGAGTCAGCTCCAGCAGAACAACGTGAGGGATGTGTGGTCTGGAATGAAGAAGATCACCGGCTTCAAGGTAAAGGGGGACCAGACTGATGGAGGTCTGGACAGAGCTAATGAACTGAACATGTTCTTCAACAGGTTCAGTTCCCCCCCTGCCTCCATCCCCACAGACCACACACCCTCCATGAGCCCACAGCTTTCCTGTCACACCTCCACTTCGTCACCCTCCAGCTCAGTCATGGACCAGAACACTGCATCATCTTCCTCCACCTCAGAGCACCCAAAGACCTCCTCTGCCTCCACCTCCACTCTGTCTGTGACCTGCTACCAGGTCAAGAAACAACTGGAGAAACTGAACCAGAACAAGGCTGCAGGTCCAGATGGTGTCAGTCCCAGAGTTCTCAAGACCTGCTCAATGCAACTATGTCCAGTTCTCCAGCACCTCTTCAACACCAGTCTGAGACAGAAAACAGTTCCTGTGCTGTGGAAAACATCCTGCCTTGTTCCAGTACCTAAAAAACCACAACCAGCTGAACCAAACGACTACAGACCAGTTGCCCTGACATCTCACGTCATGAAAGTCCTGGAGAGACTCTTACTGGCTCACCTCAACAAGCAGGTCAGCACCTTTCAGGACCCATTACAGTTTGCATACCGTAATGGGCTTGGGGTTGAAGATGCCATCATCTACCTGCTTCACAGAGCACACGCTCATCTGGACCAATCAGGCAGCACTTTGAGGGTCATGTTCTTTGACTTCTCAAGTGCTTTTAACACAATTCAGCCTGCTTTGTTATGTGAGAAGCTCCATAAATTCCAGGTGGATTCCTCCACAACCTCATGGATTTATGACTACCTCACAAACAGACCACAGTTTGTGAGACTGGGGGGTTGTGTGTCTGGGATGGAGGTCAGCAGCACTGGAGCGCCACAAGGAACTGTACTCTCACCATTTCTCTTCACGATGTACACCTCTGACTTCCAGTACAACTCTGAGTCCTGTCATCTGCAGAAATACTCTGATGACTCTGCAGTTGTTGGGTGCATCAGTGAGGGACAAGAAGCTGAGTATAGAGAACTGGTCAGTCAGTTTGTGAAATGGTGCAGTAACAATCATCTCGTTTTAAATAGCAGCAAAACTAAGGAGATGATTGTTGACTTCAGGAGGAGAAAGAATCAACACAGCAGTATTTCCATCCTAGGAGAGGAGGTAGAGGTGGTGGAGGAATACAAGTACCTTGGAGTTCAGCTGGACAACAGACTAGAGTGGAAATGCAACACAGAATACATCTACAAGAAAGGTCAGAGCAGACTCTACTTCTTAAGGAAGCTGAGATCTTTTAATGTCTGCACCAAGATGTTGCAAATCTTCTATAGGTCTGTTGTGGAAAGTGCAATCAGCTTTGCAGCCATCTGCTGGGGCAGCAGCATCAGAACCAGAGACTTGAAGAGAATCAACAATCTGATCAGGAAAGCTGGATCTGTGCTGGGAGTATCTCTGGAGCCGCTGGAGCTGATTGTACAAAAAAGAATGCTGGACAAGCTGATGAAGATGATGGAGGACTCTTCTCACCCTCTGCACGACACAGTGATCAAACAACAGAGTGTGTTCAGTGAGAGGCTTCTTCAGGTCCGATGCAAGACCGAAAGATACAAAAGATCATTCCTGCCTGCAGCCATTAGCCTCCACAACAAGAACAGACCTTGATTTTTATTACTGTATTGTTGTCTTCATTGTTGTTTTTTTATTGTTGGACAAAAAAAAAAAAAAAACTACTACAACATTGAATTTCCCTTCTGGGATAAATAAAGTATTTTTCATTTCATTTCATTTCATTTCATGTTTTTCATTTTTCATTTCATTTTTCATTTCATTTCATTTCATTTCATTTAAATAAAGTTAATCTCAACATCAGTTTAGTTTCCATAACTGTTATGAAAGTGCAAAAATATTAAACAAATTTCGACTGAGTCACAAACACATTTGGCGTAAAATTAAGGTAAATTGTAATAAAGGGATACGTCATAAACTTTAGTGAAATTGCAACAACAAAATTAGCATGACCATCACAATTTGTTTTCAGTTATGTCGTATTTCTCATGTGATCCTGCCGTACATAATTTGGACACTTGTACAAGTTTTATCTCATATTTGAGTGTCCAACACAGACAGTCACAGCCTCGTTTTTATTAAGAGTATTTTAGTTGGTGTGTTTTTGTCTTTCAGGCATGAAGAACCTCTGTGTGTAAATAACATCAACCTCAGGCGAGGAGTTCCTTGGTCTCATGACTTTGTACAGGTTTGTGGGACTGTGTGACCAGAAGTTTCTCGTAAAAGGTGATGGAAATAAAAACGAGTCTGCAAGTTTCCCATGAAGATACTGGCACAGAAGCAGTTTTACACTTTTATCAGCTTTAATCAGAGGTACAGCTCATAGGACGGAGATGGAGATGTGCATTTAGTATAGAGGGTGCAATCATACTCATTATCCTTTAGTTACTGCCTTATTCCAACACTTTCATGCTAAGTTGATTTATAACATCTTAACTACAGCAATTAAAATTTCTTTAATATTTTTGTTGTCCATCTCAATTATTTGTCAACTTGCATTTTTAGGTTGGTAATACTTCTGAAAAGTTTCTGTTGTATATGTGGTCAGATTTCTTTGTTGTGCGGTCCAACTTTGATGTGCACTTTGGTTATTTTTGTGTCATTAAATGAAGGTTTAATCATTTGCCGAAACAAAAATGTAACAAAATAAACCACAGGGAGCAGTTAGTGTTTTTTTACTGTTTCTATAAACTTCAAGAACACTTTGATAATGCAATGTTAAGTTCTGTATGTGTTGATGCAACGGTAGGCAAAACCCATGAAGTCAAATCCTTCTGTTTTATTTAGTGTTTTTAAAAGACTGAAAATCAAAGGCGGGTGGTTTTTCTTTGACCTGAATAAAATGAAGTATTTCTGTTCTAAAAATGTAAAGAAAAATATGTAAAAAGAATTATAATTGGAGCACTGTAGTTTTTTTTTTTTACCTAAAATGGTACAGTTCACTGTGGTATGTGTATCATACTCTATTGTGAAACCTTAAAAGGAATATTTGGTCCATTTTGAAGCATGTTTCAGTATAAATGTCATGAGGCTTTTTGAATTATCTTGGTTTAGAGAAATAGTTTGTTTGGTGAGCTAAAAGCTCGTCTGAACACGGCCAAGATAAAGCACATTACTAAAGTTTTAAAATGGCTCCAATCAGCAAAAATACCTTTTAAATTATACTGTCATTTTAGCTGAAATATTAAATTTCTTGGGTGGCCCAGTTGTTTGCGATGTTGCCTTGCAGTGAGAAGGTCCTGAGTTCAAAACCTCTAATTTCTCTTATGGTGATTTTAGAGGTTGTCATAGTGGCCAAAAGTGTTGAGAGTGACACAAAGTTCACTGACTAAGTTTTTATGATCATTTTCATGCTTCCTGAATGTTATGAATTGTGATCAGATGAACTAAAATTAATTTCAAAGTCCCTCTGTTATTATAAAAAGTGAACAAATATCGGCGGCGGCATCCGTCCGTCTCGGGAGACGATGGTGTAGCATTTTGTGAGTCTACCTGCACCGCTGAGAATGGCTGTGCAGTCCGACTTGAGAGTGGCGGTCCCTGCCGCACTTGGTACAGGTGAAAGTGGATGGCTGTTGCTGCTGCTTCCTCCTGGATCTTTTCCTGAGTGGCATTCTCGTTTCGCTCAGCCTCTGCACACGATGTACCTTGCCTGACTGCGAGCCTCCAGGCTGGGCGGTCGTCTGCTTGTCTTTCCCATGAGTTGGGGTTGATGGAGCACTGCAGTTTTGGGTGCCCTGTTGTCCTTTGGCCTTCAACCAGCTCTCCCTACAGGAGGTCTTTGGGAATGCGGCCTGCGTCCATTCTGTCCACCTGAGACGTCTCTCACTGAGAACTGCATGTAAGCCGCTCGCTTCAGCACCTCGGTGTTGGGGACCCTATCCTGCCACTTCATGGCACCTCATGTGGAAGCTGTTGAGTTTCCTTTCGTGCCTCGCGTAGGTGGTCCACGTCTCGCTGCCATAGAGGACACTTGGTGACTGTTTGGTAGACGCACAGTCTGGTCTTCTCAGTGAGGCTGGAGTTGTTCCACACTCTCTGGTTCAGTTTGGCCATGGCTGTGGCTGCCTTGGCGATCCTGCTGTTGATCTCCGAGTCGATGGACAGCGAGCTGGTGATAGTGGACCCGAGGTGGGTAAAGTTCTCTACAACCTCCAGGGTGTATCCGTCAATGGCGATATTTGGAGGAGTCTCTGTGCCCTGAGCCATGATGTTGGTCTTCTTCAGGCTGACGGTCAGTCCAAACTCCTTACAATTATAAAAAATAAATATACCACCCCAATTTCTCTCTATGAAAAACATCAGACAGACTGATGTTCTGCTAACGGTCCATTGGACTGCTGGGGACTGGACTAAAATCCTTGTCTCAGATGAATCTCATTGCTTTTTGTTTTGGGCATCTGGAAAAAAGATTTTCCACAGAAGAAAAGGTGAATGTGACCATAAGTTCTGCACCATGACAACAAAAAAGTATCCTGTGACCTCACGTGTGAGGCTGCTTCTCAACCAACAAAGTGAACTCACTCACAATTTCCATGAATAAAAAATGGTACCCGAACATTCTCCGAGCAACTTTGCCCAACTGACTCTGGATAAATCAGCTGTAATTGTCAATAAAACTCTTTAAAATAGGGATGCACTGATACCGACACTGGTATCAGGATCGATACCATTCTAATGCATTCATATCGGTTAGTTAACTGATACCATGAACCAATACTTAAAATGTAGAAACTCTGCAATAATTTAACAGAAAATGTTTATTTTCACTGAAATTGTAGTTTTGTGGTTGTTTTTATTAATATTTTATGTTTTTCTCAAGTTCACCATCATTTGTTGTAACACGCGGAGAAGAAAATAAAACCTGTATTCCAATTCATTGTATATTTTTGTGTGGTAAAAGTATCGGCATTGGTACTCGGTATCAGCAAGTACTCAGATCCAAGTATCTGTTTGAACAAGAAGAGGTATCGTTACATCCGTAACAGCAAACCTCCTGAAAATCAACATATTTTCAAAGGTTTTGGCCACAAGTGAAGAATTCAGTGTAAATTTGTAGTGTAGATTTAAGATAGCAGTTACACACAAACACACTTCAAGACAAAAATATTCCTTTAACAGACTTTCTTGTCAGAGAAGAAGAGACGATTTCACCCAGACAAATTTTCCATCAAGCTCTACAGTCAAAAAACACACGTTCACCATTTGTAATAATAGATTTGTGACTCTCGATCAGTTTATCAAATCAATATATTGAACAGGTGACAACAAAACATAAACTGGTAATGTGGGAAATCTGATGCAAATCAATAATAAATGACATACCGAGAACAAATGTGTCACACCCTTAAAACCTTAAGTTCATTTTTGTGAATAAAAACTTAATATTAAATCAAGTGAAAGTCAAGTTTGAGTCAAACCAAGTCAAATATCTGTGTTTTGTTGACATGAAATCAGACAAGCCCCATATATATATATATATATATATATATATATATATATATATATATATATATATATATATATATGACAAGAATCTACATTTAAAATGTACTTTCAGATAAAAACACACTCCTATAGATCCTTATCGTTACGGTTATTTGAACAGAAAAGAGGAAAACCTTAATCTTCCATTAGTTCAACAAAACATCAGGAGAGCAAAAGACTGTCTGATTTAAAATGCCTGGAAAGTTAAAATATTGTAAATTTCGTGAGGATAGGACGGACTGTTAAAGTTCTGGGGTGCCTGTTGGAGCCAGCGGCGCTCTGCCTCTCTGGAATCGAGGAGGTAAACGCTCATCACTTTCATCTTCTGCAAAAACAAAATCAAAACCAAGTTAGTGGAAAGGTGACCTCATTCTAATAACTGATCTACACACCTTTAGCTGCTGTTGGTTTGCACAGTTTAAGGAAGCTTTAAATATACAGATTTAGAATTTATCTCAACACAAAAGGTTTAATAAAATAATATCCTTGATTCTATGCAGAAGGATCTCTCATGAGGTTTATTTCCAGGTTATTTTAAAGACAAAAATGCCCACAGATATTCTTCATATGTCAGAAACAGACCTGGAAACTGTAAAAGAAAACATTTCAGTTATTTAAACTTCCAGTTGCAGCGCCTATCAGTGAAAACATGCTGATTTTATGAGCCTACTTTCTATCAACATCTTAAATGAAACAAACCACAAATATTTTCTTTTGAGGTTTTATTAAATGATGTCTAAAGAAATAGCTTTAAAGCAGTACTAAATAACTTTTCTACAGTCATGTCTCAGACAGCCACCGCTTGAACCGGTGTTCTGTAGACATATGCTACCGGTTGAGATGTGCTACTGATTCCTTCTGCACATGTGGCGTTCTACAGTCTTCAATAAACAGATTTATCGTTTATTTTTTGTTTCTATATTTTTCCATAAATATATTTTACCTATCAAATACATTTTCCCAGGACAGGAACACTAAATATGATGTTATTTTTACTTTCTTTGCATCAGTGTTAATTTTGTTGACTAAAGTTTTTCGTCATAATTTTAGTCACGAATATATTTTTGCAGACGAAAACGAAACGAAAACTAAAATAGACGGCCCTATTTGAGACGATTATTATGACTAAAATTATGTTCATTTTCGTTGACAAATAAAAGACGACATGAAAATAGACAGCGACGAAATCCAATCAGAGGAAAAGAAAGATGCAGAGAGGAATCAGTCAAAAAGCTAACAGCCGGGGCTACTGTGAAAAGAACCAATCAGAGTTCGGCTTATTGAGCGGTGAGCAGAGGCTTCCGTCGTTGTTTGAGATGCTCCCGGGAAGACGCCAGATCAAGTGAGGAATGGTAAGAAAATGTCCATACTATATTGCAGTTGTTAAATTAATACTTCAGAAAATATAATATTTTCGTCGACTAAAATTAGACTACAATTAAAACTAGTTTAGTGACTAAAATTGTGACTAAGAATTTTAGTCAAAAGACTATGACTAAAATTAAATTAAAATTTCTTGCCAAAATTAACACTGCTTTGCATTGTCAGAGCAACAGGCAAATGTTTGGACACACCCAGAGGAGAAGGACCCAACAATGGCCAATAAGGACCCAGAGGGCTTTTATATAGAAAATATCAGAGAAGGATCATAAAAATATGTTTAAATAATTAACAGGACACACTCACCATAAACAAGAATACTGTATAAACTTCTAATGACATTTTATTAATAAGTAGAAATAAGTTGTCAATTCTCACTACTGCAGCATTTTTCATCAGAACAGCATAAATCATCAGAACACCACTTCCGGCTGCGACCCCAATTACTGAAGTTATTAAGTGAACCAGAGACGTCCAGAGTGATGTCCAATGTGAAGCTGAACATGTTTTGCAGTGAGTTTTATTTTGTACTGCTTTAACAAACTCTTCAGACCAAACCCAGTTTGTTTTTTAGGAGGTATTTTTTGATTGAGAATACAGGTTTTACTAAAACTTCATTTGGATCTCCAGCATTCTATCAGTCATCTTCACACACAGTTTTGTGTCAGCTTCACGGGGATGTGCACATGGTGGATATTCTGTTTGCTTTTAAGTCTCTGACCTGCTGCTCCACAGCTGTTCTGCAACCCAAACCCAGCACTGACCCAACCACCCGCTATGAAAGGTGATCCCACAACCTGTGATTGGACATGAGCGGCTGCTGGAGATGGGAGGGGGGGAGCAGATAAACAGGCAGAAAGCTGCACACAGGATTAACATCATCAGCACAGAATTTTTTTTTTTAACTTTCCTCTAAATTTACAAGCTGTAATCCCTGTCAGATAAGAACACAGCTGCTTTCCTGCTGATGATGTCGTTGCTGTGTAACCAGTTAGTACACAGAAACCCCTTCAGTTCCACACACACACCCAAATGAGTCCATACAGTGTTTTTATTCACTGTCATTCACTATGACTGACTGATTTAAAGCAGTTTCACTTTGCTAATGTACTAAACAAACTATAAGCTTGTTCAGAGCAAATCAACCACTAATGTGAAACAGCTGACATTAAGGATAGCTCGTTTTTAAATCTTACTTTAAACTAATTGGCAGCAAAAAACTACCTGCCCCCAGATGTTCATGTCTGCAGAAAAAAAACTGTTGCTGTCACTTAAAATAAATCAGTGACTTATTTTACTTGTGTGATATAAAACACTATAAAACAACAGTGTGAAAATTTTCATACTAAAATCTGACAAAATTAGAAAAGAAAAACTAAGAATTTGCTGCACTGGGGATTCCTGGCTGTGTAATGTTTTAATATAAATAATAAGATTGCCAGAGTTCAAATTAGTAAATAAACACACGAGTGAATAAATGAGTGAATGAAATGAGCTGGTGGCTATTGCTGGGTTTCACATGATGTTGCGTTGACGTCACCAAATGCAGATGGGGGTCAGGAAGTAACCGGCGCTGCACAGAACCCTGCTGAACTCTGCTGATTCGGCTTAAAAATGCCCAAAATCTGTGCGGTCTACGGTTGTTGCAACCGCTCTAATCGGGAGAAAGACAAAAGTTTTTTTCGTGTCTCGAAAGTCGTGTGCCACAAAGGTCTAAATTTTAAAAAACTTACCGAAAGAAGACGGCAGAAATGGATCGCTTATCTCCGGTTAAAAACAAGACGCGCAGAAACGGACAATGCTAGAGTTTGCAGCGATCACTTTCTAAAATGTTGAATAAAAGGGTTTATTAAATGTTCTAGTGTTTTAGTGAACATTTACTTAGAAACACATCTACAAAAATGGCAGATAAACAAGTTTTTCTCTGGCCACAAACCACGTTTTTATGGGGGGTTCTGTGGATCTCTGTGAATGGTTGAACTACATTATAGAAATATATAGAGAGAAATTACTTAAAATCAAACAAATCTAATAGAAATTTGTATTTAAAAAGGCATAATAAGGTATTTACATGTAGATACTAGCACATAAACACACTCGTTATTAGCATTAGCAATAGTATTATTATCACAAATTAAAAGTAGCACAACTCACGACTTACCCGTGCAAAAACAAGACGACAGCCATTTAAAGCTTCTCTGGATTCTAAATCGTTGACCCAAACTGATACAAAATAGTTGTAGGCTTCCAGGCTTTTGAAGGCTTTCATTTGATTTGCTGTGTAAAAAGAGGTATGCAGGACGAGAGTTATGTCGATAGCTTCAATACAGGGTAAATCCTCCAGACTGTATTTAAAGTCTGATTTTTTAAACTATACGGGTCATAATCTAAATGAAGATATATTTTTTCGCGATATCGCGTCTGTGCTAGTCCATTTAAAGCCTTACTATAGTTGCTTTCCGACATCGCGCTGTGTTGTTGTGGCCAAGTGAAACACTTCCTGACCCCCATTTGAGTTTCGCGCGGCTTCCGAGTCACGTGAGTGAAACCCAGCAATATTTAGAAGTTGCTGCAGGGTTTCAGTTAACAGCAGATAATAGTGCCATTGGCATGAGGAAAGGGTAAATTAAAAGGTGAACCTTGGAATGAGACTTGTTTACAGATATTTTGGTTTGCTTGTTTACTGTGTCTTTTAGTAAGAAAAAAAATTATTGTTTGTGTGTTTAAGAAATCTAATAAATTTAAGCAGATCCCCTTTAAATTTAAGTAAATAATTAGTTCTCAAGTGAGATTGTTGTGTGATTGCTGTGAATGCTTTAAATAAAGAGACTCCACAAAGTTTTAAATTGTTGTTCCATAAACATTTTTTAAACAGCAACTCACCCTCAAAACAGCATTTTTCTGCTAATAAACTGTATTAGTGGGTCTTTACCAATGCAACCTTTCAGTTTCTGGGCATTTTGACATTTATATGTAAACTTGTTAAATTCTACACTTTTTGGTCTAAAAACATCTTAGTGCTGCCCTCTTAGGGTTGAAAGGTGGCTACTGCATTTGAATGTTGTGATTGGCTGAAAGCGGTTCATGCCTACGTCAGCATCGTCTCTAAGACACGCCTCCTGGAGTATAAAACCATGTCTCAGACAGACACACTCGCCCGCCCACCTGTTGTTACCAGCTTCTCACCTAAGCTGCACAGAGGGATTTAGAGCAACTGGCTGAAAATTACGACAAAGAGAATAACTAATATCATTAAAATCTGGACAAAGACTTTATTTTACTGCAGTGATTGTGTGGATGTGATTTGTGCACGTTATATTGCTATTCAGACATTTACTCAGACCCATGTCAGCAACATAGCAATAGCTTTAGCATTGTGGCTAACAACAATCAATCGGTAAACTACTCTGAAAACTACGACATAGAGAATAACTAATATCATTAAAATAATAATTAAATCAGGGCAAAGACTTCCCTGCAGTGGTTGTGACTGTGATTAGACGTTATATTCTCATCATGGTCAGGTTACCTGTCTACATCACGGCAGAGTCACACTGAAGCTAATCTAAACACAGAGAAGTGCTACACGTCAATCACAGCTTAGGCCCGCCTCTTAAAGTGACGTCTACTTTGGCATTTTTCAAAAAAAGCAGTTAGAAGGCAGGAAGATAATTTAGAGGGGGTGAGTTGCTCTTTAACTTTATAAGTTTGAGTCAGTGTAACCTGCTCTACAGAGTGATGTTAGTGAAAACTGTGCACTCCATGTGTTTCATGCTCACATCGCCCCCATGCAACTTTCCATACAGGTGAAGTACTTACATGTTGCTTTAGTGGTGACCCAGTGTATTAGCACCAGCACCCTGCCCCTCTACCTCAAATAATCTCTCTCACTGCCATAATCCATTAAGGATCCTGCCACATCAGCAAAGTCTTCCAGAACCAGGCTAGTTGAATCCTCACCAGATGGCATCTCTTGGTCTGAAGCCCAGGGGTGTTGATGATGGTGATGTCCGGGGGCCACGAGCACATCTGGGGCTGCAGACTTCGGTCCTTGCAGGTGGGGTTTAGGAGGCTGGGACTGTCCAGGATTAGACAAATGGTGGGTCGGTGCAGATTCTTGAACCTGTTGTTCATTTGGTTGCTCCTTGATGTTGCCAGCGTCCCCTCCGCCGTCACCCACACTGCCCTGGGAGGAGGGGGCCAGGACGTGGTAGAGGCTTGGCAAGCGGATGTCCAACAGCACGCCACTCTTGATGTAGAGCTTGTTGTTAAGGTTGTAGAGCTTTTCAGCAATGTCAAATCCCAGCATGACAGAAAAGAGGCGGGCAATGTAGCGGTCTTTTGATATCAACATGTAGAGTCGACGGCGACGCCATGAGACATAACGGGAGTCTTCGTCTGCTGTCAGTGTCACCTGAGCAGGTAAAATCACACTTTTTACACAATATTCAAAACACATTTCTGATAAAAATGTTTCAAAGTATTGTATTATAAAGAATAGGAGATTATCTAGTTAGTGTATGTAAAATGTATAACATTAATACATATTTGCAAAGAAAAAATCGACCCAATATTAGTAACTACACATGTAACAAATCAGACAAAAACATTCTACTTTGCTGTATACTCTGATAAAAACTCCAGTTTATCATATCCAAGTGGCAAAATCTGATTTTACAGATTTAACAGGGAAATTTAAATTAAACACAGAATCTTTAGTTTTCAATCAAATCTCATATATTATAGGAATAAATATCTTTCATAACGCTGGGCTTTACAGCCTTATTTGGATTTGGAAAATTAGATTTCAAAACAAAATTCTTGGATTTAATCTTATAAGGCTGAAAAAGAGTGCAACACATTTTCAAAGATGATTTGATAAACAAAAATCAAAACACTGGAGGATATTTAAGAACATTGTTACTTTGTTTTAGTTTATTGCAGCAAGAGGAAAGTGTGTTGTTGTTTATGCCTAAAAAATCAAAACTGGAAATCAAAGACCTCTTTTATTTCTGCTGATGTCATCTATCAGGAGGAAACTGAACAAAAATGCACAACACAACAGGGTTGGAGGGAGAGAAAATACAGCTGTGAAAAATATCTGTAGCTTAGATCAGATGAACAAACCCCGAAGGCTGATGCCACAAGTTTAATGGACAAACCATGAGAATAATAATAAATACCATTTAATTATCCTATGTTAATAAATAGAGTAAAGTTACTTGAAGTCTGTTCAGGTGCATCAGTGTCATGTTAGCTTGAATTTTATTGCATGAAGTATGAAATGTGAAGCTGATGTTGGAACATCTGTTGTTGAAGTGCTCTGTACCCAATGTAACTAAAGAAAACCAAAACCCTGTTTCCAAATTTTTAATGAGGCCATTTCATACAAATTTCAGGACTTTGTGGTTATTTCTTAAGTATTAACTGGTAATGTGAAACATTTTATATCTAAAAAACGTTAGGAAACACTGATTAACAGACCTTTCAATCTGTCTGCATTAAAATTCGGGTGGTTCCGGCTCCTTCCGTCAGGCCTCGAGCAGCAGCTTGTTCATATTCATTATTTGAATTTGATGGACTCTGATTGGCTAACAAACTAGCCTATGAGAGCAAGGTATACTGTTTCCTGCCCCGCTGCACATGGCAACGTCAGACGTCGTGTCTTCCTGTTTGCTACATCTTATGCTAACAGCTTTTAGCCAGCAGCATGCTAGACGTGGTTTCAACTGCTGGAGCTGCCGAATACTAATGAACAAAGGAGTTGTGACGAAACAGATACAGGCCGTTCGGACTCGGGAGAACTCGGGTTTTATCGCCACCTGCGTAGTTTGAGGGATTAAAACTGAAAGAGAAGTTGTTGACCTGTTTTCACACCCACTATGAAGGTAAGAACACCTGTGTAGCTAAAATATTCAACAGAAACCTCAGAAAAACGGTTTTTAATGGGCCTCTTTAAGTCCACATAAAAGTTAAAATGAATGGGCATGGCATGGTAAGGTGGTAGGGTAGGGAACCAGATAGTGAAAAAATAACATATTTTTGGATCATTTTAAATGAAAAAATGTGACCAAATAAAATTTCTGGAGGAAGACATTATTATTTTTTCTATAATTTACCCAAAACTTCCTCCAGACTCTAACTGGGCATCAAAGTGAAGGTCAAGAACAACCAAAAAGTTTTGTTCCTGCTTTCCAAATTCATCTGACACATCTGAACAAAAGGAACACTTTCCCTGTTTGACTCAATAAGCAGTGTTTAACAGAAGACAAAAACAGAACTGCTTGATATTCTTGTTTCTTCTCCCAGCTATACCAGATTCACTGTATCAAGTAATTTTACTGTTGCAGTTAGACTATAAATCAACTTTTCTTATCTGTGAAACAGAACAGAGTTTCCTTTAGAACCACTTTGAGTCTAATACCTGGAACTTTCCCTCCTCATATGGTCTAAGAGACTCCCACTCTGGAGAGTCGAGGAACTGGTGGCGATGGATGTAGTGCAGGAACTGACCTTCCAAAGACACATTGATCCTGAAAGTGAAAAGGAGAGATAAAAGGTGAAAAGAAAAAGCAGGCACTCAGATAATAAGAACAAAGGGGGCAGAGGGCACCTTGCAGCTCTGATCTGTAGGACACAGGGGTACAGAGTTATAAATAAAGTATGAAATAATGCTAATTTTACTCTTTTGCCAAACTTCTTTGTTATCATTGAGATACTAGGATATATTGCTGTAATATAAACTTCCAGCAATAAAGTTGCTAAAAATAATCACTGTACTGCTGCTACATTCTGCTTTTGAAGTTTTCTGCCAGACCCCGAATGCTTCGAATGTTTTCATCTTTATGCATATTTGAGTGTCCAAATAGTTACTGTTTGTTTCATGATAACATTCAAATCAAACACAAAACTGCTGAGTGATGAAAAATCACTTTAAACACAAAGCAGGTCAAATAAATTGCTAATTATTTCACAGTCAGTTTGAGAATATTGACAAATAAGAATAAACATAAAATCAGCTTATATAACATCTCACCACTTTAGAACTGCCACATCGTGGACGTTTGTTTGTTGTTCCAAATCTGGCTCAGACGTTCGGAGGTGTCGGCACCGTGGCCAGTGTTTAATTTAAGGAAGTCTGCATTCACTCTCTTGTTGTAGATACAAAGATATCATCTAACCAGCTGGCAGATTGCAAAGGGACTCACATCGGTGAGTCACAGACAATAATACTCTGTTTACAACATCCCTCTCTTGTCTGTTCCAGGATCTGAAGACCTACTCCTGCTCAGCTTCGAGGACACTCAGATGAAACAAACATTTCCTCTGATGGTGATGATGTGATCCAGCAGTCACAGAACATTTGGGTAAAGCTGGTATTCTTATGCCCTTTAAAATACCAAATGTAATTAACTCTAAACTCTGGGTTATAACTGGATGCTGATGATATGAGGTACCTGAAGCAGCTCTGCATTAAAGAGGCCATTTCATACAAATTTCAGGACTTTGTGGTTATTTCTTAAGTATTAACCAGTAATATGAAACATTTTATATCTAAAAAAAACCGTCAGGAAACACTGATTAACAGACCTTTCAATCTGTCTGCGTTAAAATTCGGGTGGTTCCGGCTCCTTCCGTCAAGCTGCTTCGACTGCTTCGTCAGCTGCTCGTTCATATTTGTTATTCGAATTTGCTGGACTCAGATTGGCTAACAAATTAGCCTATGAGAGCAAAGAATACTGTTTCCTGCCCCGCTGTGCATGGCAATGTCAGACGTCGTGTCTTCCTGTTTGCTATGTCTTATGCTAACAGCTTTTTAGCTAGCAGCATGCTAGGCGTGGTTTCAACTGTGGGAACTGCCGAATACTAAGGAACAAAGGAGTTGTGATGAAACAGATACAGGCTGTTCGAACTCGGGAGAAATCGGGTGTTATCACCACCTGCGTAGTTTGAGAGATAAAAACTGAAAGAGAAGTAATTGACCTGTTTTCACACCCACTATGAAGGTAAGAACACATGTGGAGCTAAAATATTCAACAGAAACCTCCAGAAAAAAACGTTTTTAATGGAAGGGCCTCTTTAACCAAAAGACAGGATTCTCTACCGGACATCACTGCACAAGAACATTTCCACTGTCTGTCAGCACAGTTCACTGTGCATCCTCTACAAACACCAGGTAACGATGGATCATGTAAAGAAAAATCCACCATTAAGAAATAATGGCATCTCATCTGGACCAAAGTTAATTTAAAATGGTGTGTAGTGAACTGGTCTAGGGTTAGATTTGGTCCAAATCTGAAATTCTTTTTGAAATCCATGAATTCTGTGTCCTGGAGAATAAGGAGCAGAAGGCTTGTTATCTGTTCAAAACTTCCCATCTCTGATGGTATGGGTTTGCATTAGTGCCTGTGAGGTGGGGTAGCTTATACGTCTGGAAAGGCTCCATCAATGCTGAAATGTACATAGAGATTTTAAAGCAACATCTGCTTCCATAGACATCTCCTTTAGAGAAGACTTCCGCATGGTTTCACAGTTTACGAGCCACATGCTGACCTGACCTGTCTGCAGTCCAGATCTGTCACCAACAGAAAACTTCTAGTGCATCATGGGAAAAATCCACTCAAAGGCCCAGAACTGTTGGGCAGCTTGAATCCTGCATCAGACAACATGGAGACAATATTCTTCTCCTAAAACTCCAACTAGTCTCTTCACTTCCCAGATGTTTATAAACAGATGTTAAAAGAAGAGTGGATGTAACTCAACGCTAAATATTAAACTGTTTTGCTGATATGATGAGCTGATATTTTCTATGAAACGGTAAAAGATCACAGTTTTAACGTGTTGTTTCGGTTTCAGTTGGTAATAAAATATGTGCTTAGTGATTTAACTTTTTATTTATATTTTAGATTGCAACCCAACTTTTTTTGGAATTGGAGTTGTTTCATGCTTTCAAAAAAAAAAAAATGCAGGAACACACAGGAAGCACCGACTGCAATCACAAGCAAGAATTCTATCAGACATTAAATGAAACCGTGTCAACAAAGACAACTGATCCTCTCTTCTGATCTGCTGAGGGAAAATCTTCTGAAACCATTATGGTGGAAATTTGTTCATTTGGTTTATTAACTATTTAACTTTGGTGCTCTAATCATGTAAGTGGGGGGTGATTAACGTTTGGATGCACACACACACTCCCACCTCCCGGATAGCAGAAAGGACAGCTGATCGATGGACGTCTTGCCCTCTACAGCATACGTCTCTCCTGCCTTTAGCTCCACCACCTTGTTTTCAAAACCCTTTGCAATCTCCTTGAACACCTGGATTGGCACGCCCAGCGGCAGGTACATCATCTCGTAGAGGGAAGAGAGCTCCTCGCTGCGGATCCCCTCCTGGTGCAGCCGGTAGACGAGGTGGCAGATCTGAAACACGGAGGCCAGCAGAAGGAGGAGGTGCCAGGTGAAGACATCCAGACCGCACATCGTCAACCAACCCCACATGGTGAGGCACAGGAAGGAGGGACACAGGAAGCCAAAGATGAAGAGGCACCCGTAGGCGCCGCTGCCTCCCATGTAGCCGAGGAACAGGATGGTGTTGCCCAGATGGTAAAGAGCCCCTTCTGTGTTGTTGCTCCAGCCATCGCAGACGGGGAGGGAAAACAGACTGTCCCACAGGGTTGAGTTGTCTGTGCTCATGTTTAAAACTTAAACAAGTTCCAAGCAGCAAGGAGGCTCCTGATGCTCGAAATAAATACTGTAATAAGGTTTAAAAGTGGCTTCTTATCCACTGAAACCTTGAGGTATTTCTGTCTTGTAAATAGTTACGATATGATTGCAGCTGTTTACAAAATCATAACACTGGTATAAAAATGTCAGAGGTAAATCTTTGTTCCCTTGCCGTACAGTGGAAAGTTCTTCAATGTGAAGAAGTTCTCATGGATCTGTCACAGAAACAGCTGGAATGGGTTTCTTCTTCTCTTCCCTTCCTCTCTTCCTCTGTCTTCTTGCCTCGTCTCTTCCTCCTGAGCTTTCCTGTCGTATTTTTGCCTTGCTTTACTTTTCTCTCTGTTCTCCTCTGCCACCAGTTTGCACTGACGAGCCAACAGCTGGAGAAGAAGGGATAAGGGAGGGGGGCTGTTGACAGAGCCCTAGAAGGATAACCATGTTTGGAATTGAAACTCAAGGAGGAGAGAGGGACCGACAGAAAACAGGCCCCGCTACTTAACATAGAAAGACAGCAGCAGGAAACTGGAAGGGAGAGATTGGCCATAAAAAACAGATTTATTAATGTGCTGCACTCTGAAAATTCACTTCACAAGCACAGTTGTGTGAGCGTGATTCCACTGCTGCATGTTCACAGGCATAGAAATAAATAGGATCTGCAGCTCAGGTCAGATTTCAGGTGTAAACACCCACTAACGCTACTAGCACGCCACATAACCAGCTCTCTAAGTTTGGAAAACTCTCCACTCAAGTCTCTCACAAACACTGGTATATACAGACAACATAATATTAATACATGTAAATATGTGTTAAAGAGGCCATTTCAGACAAATTTCAGGACTTTGTGGTTATTTCTTAAGTATTAACCAGTAATATGAAACATTTTATATCTAAAAAAAAACGTCAGGAAACACTGATTAACAGACCTTTCAATCTATCTGCGTTAAAATTCAGGTGGTTCCGGCTCCTTCTGTCAGGCCTCGAGCAGCAGCTCGTTCATATTCATTATTCGAATTTGCTGGACTCAGATTGGCTAACAAACTAGCCTATGAGAGCAAGGTATACTGTTTCCTGCCCCGCTGTGCATGGCAACATCAGACATGCTCTCTTCCTGTTTGCTACGTTATGCTAACAGCTTTTAGCCAGCAGCATGCTAGGCATGGTTTCAACTGCGGGAGCTGCCGAATACTAACGAACAAATGAGTTGTGATGAAACAGATACAGGCCGTTCGAACTCGGGAGAAATCGGGTTTTATCACCACCTGCGTAGTTTGAGAGATAAAAACTGAAAGAGAAGTTGTTGACCTGTTTTCACACCCACTATGAAGGTAAGAACACCTGTGGAGCTAAAATATTCAACAGAAACCTCAGAAAAACTGTTTTTAATGGAAGGGCTTCTTTAAACTTATACAGGTTTGAATGAAATAAGTAACGTAAGATGAAATGACAGATGTTTATCTTCTGTGAATATTTAATATCAGAGCAGAAATTCTATTCACACAGCTTCAAGGTACAAAGATTTGTAAGACAATAAAGTTAATTTTATATTTTAGCCAATCAGATTGTATTATTTATATAGATATTACAAAATACGATCTGAGCTGTGTTACACTAGATTTGAACTGTTTGCTTTTCTTTTCTAATGTCCTGGGATGAATGTTGTGATGCATAAATAAACAGAATAAGAAGTTTTAGAGTGCACACTAGAATATGAACATCTGATCTGCTGTCATTTATTTTGTAAAGGTTTGTTGATGAGGAACATGCAGTGCATCAAGTTTGGGATGTGGTCACAAGTTTCAAACACAAGCAGCAAACCAATTTCTACAAACAGAAAAATTTTAAAAAACACCAGTTGCTAAAAATGGTTTGCTGCTAAAGATGTAACACGAGTGACGAGTAAACGGAGATAATTATTTTGAGATTATTTGAAATATTTTTTCCACAGGATATAAACCCTTTAATAAACCAGTTGGTTACACTTACATTTAGATCCAATTCAAATAACACTTTTAATTTATCTTCCAAAATATTAAAGAGTGTGTTGATCATCAGTCGTTGCCATCCTGAATTTCCTCCTGATACCAGGAAACTTTCATCCAATCAAAAATCCTCTTCTTTCAGTGTCACTTACAAATGCTATTAAATCATTTAAACATGTATTATTCCTGAATATTTTAATTTCAGAGAAAAACTTCCAAATTTTACATATGATTGAATCAATTCAAAGTGAAGAACTGCTCAGAATAAATAACCTAAAACAAGCTGTAATATAAACTCATATGATCCTTGATTAATTTGACATTTCTCTTTGCAGAAACCTCGTATCATAGAGCTTTATTAGGCTGTTAGAATTAAAGTTTACATTTACAAATACCTAACAATTAAAACTTCAGTCAGGTGTGACAAATCTAGCTCTTAATGGTAAAGGATTTTTTTAAAAATACCATAAAAACAAGCTGTGTGGATCACTGGAGTGACATTTCTGACAGTGTCAGAGCAGATGTCCACAATCAGGCTCACTTCAGTGTCACACTGTAAAGAATGTAGATATGCCGAGTATTGACTTTGCAGGTTCAGGAGTTATTTTAAGCACAAGTGCATACCAGGAGCAGCAACTGTGGCCAACAGCAGTTTCAGTGTGATGGAAAACCTTCAGAAGGATCAATGACAAACATCAGACGCAGAGTGACCAGCAACTCTTATTGCATAGAGCTTTTATTTATTTTCACACAGCCTCTAAGAAATTCACACATCAGACTTTAACAAAGTTAAAAAAGAAAAAAATAATTTATTCCGAAGTCCATCGGTTGAAGTGCTTCAGAATCATAATTCCCTTCCCGCAGACGTATAAATATCGGTGAAAAAGAAAGAAAAATCCGGGGTTTTCTTCACAGCATCACACTGAGGGAGGAAATGAAACAATAAGATTCTCAGAACTCATAAATGTCATTTTAAAAATCTGCAGGTTTTATTTCCTTTAACTGCTCTGAAGATTTGACAAACGGTCAAAATAAAGTACCTGATCTACATGTAGAGATACTGCTTTAAAATATCTAAAAGTGTTTGTTAACATTACTTCCTTCAGCCTTCTTTAAAAGTAACCAATAAAGGAAAAGTTCAGATCTGTTCAAGTAGGTTTCTGTGGAACGATTATGAACAAATACTATCTCACATGTAGTAAATAACTTTTTGAATGGCCTGTTTGATGAAACAGATCAGATCTGAGCAGACTGACAAGCTAATCACTAGTTAAAACTAATTACAGCTACCTTTAAACTCACAACCTCAAAGATTCCACACAGTTTTATAAAAGCCATTTCATAATCTTCAAGATTCCTTTCAATCTTGTGCATCATGTTTTTTTTCTGCAGCTGCATTGTGGTGCAGTTCATTAGAACTGTTATCATGCAGCAAGATGATCCAAGGTTTGACTCCCAAGTTTGTTTTCTGGTTTCATCAGACCCAAAACGTGCATGTTAGCATAACTGGTGGTTCATTCTGGATCTGACTGTATGTGAGTTTATTTTATTTTTGTCTCTGTTTGGACCCGTGATTGGATGCCAATCAGTCGAGCGTGTAACTCCGCCCCTCGCTCACTGACTGCTGGAGATTGACAGCAGCTCTATGAGACGCTGTGCAGGAACAAGTGTGTGATGAAAAATAATCACATTCCTGCAGGAGGTGCAACAGCTGGCTGCTGTTACAAACAGCACTTGAATTTAACAACATAATTCACTGTAAATTATTGTTTTATATAAAATTGATGGCAACGTAAAGTTTAACAAAATATCATTGACATGAGCTGCAATGACAGTTTGAAACTAGATTTTTTTTATGAGTAACCCCTTTGATTTTGTTGCACTTTGAACAAACTGAATCACTTATGGTGCGTTCACACCGGCCACTTTGTCAACGTCAAGCAACGTTCATAACGTTTCAAGGTTGAAGCTTGAAAGTTGAAGCTTGTAACGCCTGACCGTTAAAAAGAGCGCGTAGGCGGGGCTTCCTTTGTTATCGGATGTTCTGAGCTATAGCGGATCATATAGAGAGAGTGGCTTGGCTTTATTTACTCCGTTTGTGGATACACCCCATTCTTCAGATGCATTTTGAGTTTGAGGAGTTAAACCATTTGCTCCAGGAGCTACATATGGATGAGTGCTACTTCCGTCTGTCCCGCGCCCTGTTTGACGACTTCCCGCTTCATTCAGGTTATGTGCAGTGACGTCACTACAATGAGACGCTCTGATTGGTTGACATGCCGCTTCAAGAGCGTCAAAAGTTCAGCTAGCTGAACTCCTGCATTGCTCGCGTTTCAAGCTTCAGCGCCTGAAACACTTGAAAAGCTTTGAAAGTTGATGCTGCTAACGCTCACAAAGCGACGCAGAGACTCTGACACTCCTCTGACGGACTCCACCATAGACTTTACATGTAAACTTCACGCTTCTGACGTTGACGGTTGGGCTGGTGTGAACGCTTTTCACTCTGCTTGAAGTAACAGATCTAATCTCTATTTCTTCAAATAGACTTCAAACTGAAAATTTGCTCACAACTTTCCACAGAAACCCACTTCAAATATCTGAGTTATGATTCCAACCAGGCCGGTCAAACTGCTGTTCCACAAACTGAGCCACAAAGATGCCCTCGGGTGTATTTCAAGTGCAGTAAAGTGAGTATATCTGACGTTAAAACCCATTAAACTGGTCGAACTGGATACAGTCTGTCAGAAGCTTGTAAATTCACTAATAATTTTAAAAACAAAAGAAGTGTAAGTGTCCCTGGCTGTAAACCAATATTCACAAAGAAACTCTTATAATTATAAACACAATTAATACATCTTAAAGGACTGAGAAGCTGCAAATGTTGGATCAGAGACTTGATACTTACAACACACAGAATCAGTAGTTAGATCTTGAATCCAAGTGCTCTCATACACTCTTTATGTGCCTCGATTAGATCTTTGCAGTTCTCCTCTCCTTTCTCAATGATGCTGATGAAAAGAAACATGAGGTAAGAAACATTATTCACATGCACCGTTTCAGTGACTCAGTCTAGCTACTCACCAAGCATCCCTGACTTTTTTAGTCTCTGGACAAGCACAGCAGGGTTTCAGAGGCTTCTGCTGCTCTGTGCCCTGAGTAACAGCAGGGGTCTCCACGCTGGCAGCACACAGGGACGACATCTCTACGCTGAATTACAGAAAACACAAAACAAGTTTCTCTTCTGGGAGTTTTAGAATATGAGGATGTACATAGAATTCTAAAGCCGAGCCCTTTTTCATCTGCACGTCAGATGGAACAGGAACTATAATTCCCTGAAACGTTAAAGCTGGTGTACAAGATCAGACAAGTTACGTGAATTTGCTTACGAAAATTACTCAAGTGAGGAATAACAGATGTGTTAAAATGAAAGCTGTGAGCTAATCATGCTGACTGGCAAATTATTCTCCAGAGTGAGGACGAGTATCACCACCAATTTATCTCAAACCATGTCATTCATTCCCCAGCTGCTTGAGGAAAGAAGTTTGATCTGTTGATTTCACTTATTTAGATTTTAAAGAATAAAATTAAATAGAAATAACGTTCATGAAAAGTTTTAGGAGTCTGGATTTTTTGGTAAAAATGTTCCACAAGCTACTGACAACTGAGCCAGCATAGATGTCTCAAAACACTATCAATGTAGGTCTGATCAAATATTCTGTTTTAACCATATTTTACTCACAGACATGGGCTGATGTAACTCTATTAAATGTGAAGCTAACAAGACCAACCGATGCACGTATATAAACATTTTACAAATAAACATATTCTTGAAGTCCGGAAACGTTCATTCGTTTATTATTTATGCGTTTATTTCTCGTTAAGTCACGTTTTATAACTTGTCAACGACGTTACAAAACGATTACATAAAGTTAGCTAACATTAGCTAACAATGTTAAACTACAATAACGCTGGAATTAATGTTATTTATACGTTTCATATCAGATAAATGCGCCTGTTAAATAATCACGACATGTAGAGCAGCGTTAGAAGCCGCTGTAGATTATTAACGAAACACAGTTGTTGTGTAATTCTAACTTACATGTAAGGACTCCAACTATCACGCTACGTTCCCTCTAACCTTCAAAATCAAGCTGCCATGCGGAGAAGGTCACGTGATTTGCGTTCACGTGTCTAAACGTCTTGCCAGGGCTTTTGGGAAATGTAGTTATTTAACGCAGAAGAAGAAAAACTCCTGTAGCGTAATATTATTATTATTATTATTATTATTATTATTATTATTATTATTGTTATTATTATTATTATTATTATTATTATTATTATTATTATTATTATTATTATTATTATTATTATTATTGTTATTATTATTATTATTGTTGTTGTTGTTGATGTTGTTGTTGTTGTTACTAATAATAATAATAATCCCTATAGTATTTCCATGTGAATGCTGAGAGCTAAAAATGAGTTAAATGCAGCTGAATGAATTTGCTGAATGAGCTAAAGGCAGATAAGACAGCCTAGAATAGCTGAATGGTTTCTGTGAATTAGTCTGAAGAAGCTGAATTAGCTGAAAGACTTAGCTGAATTTTTTCGCTTAAGAACTGCACTTTTCTGGACTGAGATGTTTTTCCTGGATCTGCTGTAGTCACTCCTACAGTTTGGGGGTTACTGCCCAGAGTGTTCCAATGACTATGTACCACTGATGTCTTCATCTTCCAGACCTTCTCCAGCTCTTTTCTGTACCCCTGGTATTTCTCTAGTTTCTCATGTTTCTTTTTTCTGATGTTGCAGTTGCTTGATATGTCAACTACCACAGCTTTCGAGTAATGTTTGTCCACTATCACAGTGTGCAGTGGATCCCTGTACATTATGCCAGCCACTTGGTCATGATGCACCATGTCTGCTTTCCCTGCTAGCATCTTACATTCTGCAGTTATACGCAGCTGGATTGTCTCAGGGACCTCTTTGGACAACCTCTGGAGCTCAGGGCCTGTTCCTCTGCTGCTATGATGAGCCTCTGTTTTGTCCTTAAGGCCAGGCAGTCCATTGGTAAGTTTTCTTGAGATCAGCCACTCCCGTGATGCTTTGATGGTACAGCCCACGTAGGGTCTTGTCCTCCCATAATGGTCCCTCCAGTACCTCACCCTCTGATCTACACATCGGTTGGGACCTTATCCTTGATGTATTTATTAATCTTGGATGTGTCATCCTAGATAGTGGCTCTCAGTCAGGCTTACTTGTCCTCATTCTCTTTCTTTGCAGCTAGTGTGCAGTCTGAAAACCCCCGTTCATGGTTAGAAGACATCCATGGTTTGTGGCCAACTCGTGTGTGTGTGTGTGTGTGTGTGTAGCTTTCGAGTATTTTACATCTGTTTGGTATAAAGTGCTTCAGTAAAGCAATGAGTAAGCAGAAGTCACTTACTCTGGTTTAAGGGCCAGCTGTGTGCTACATAAATGAACAGGTAAGCATTTTGTTCATTTCCTCATTACTGTGTGACAGACAGGCACCTGCATTAGAAACATGTCCTACTGCAATCTCTGCTTCACATGTTGTACCAACTAATAACGTGTGCTAATCTAAGTGTCATTAAAATACTCCTTTACTTTATTTGAAGTTTATTCAAATACGTTTTTGTCTTTATTGTAAAAGATAAAACTAACGCCAAGCAGGAATTGGCAATCTTTTATCTTTTTTAACTGAGCTTATTAGTTCATCTTTGTCTGGCAAGTAAAAGCAATTCAACAGTCTCCAACAGACTGTATAATAATAATCTGCGTTGTGCAATTATAGCAACCACCTGAAACCCTGCAAAAAAAGACACATCATTCTGTCAATATCACATCAGTTATATTAGTTTTTGCTCTTTTATAAGTAAATATAACAAAACATTGCAAGAAAGATTTACAGTAGGCCCAGAAATATTTGGACATTATCACAAGTTTTGGTATTTTAGCTGTTTACCAAAACATTTTCAATATATAGTTATATAATCAATATGGCCTTAAAGTGCAGCTTTAATTTGAAGGTATTCACGTCCAAATTGGATGAAAAGTTTAGGAATTACAGCTCTTTAATATGTAGCCACCTATTTTTCTAGAGACCAAAGCTAATTGGACAATTGACTCAAAAGCTCTTTGATGACAGGTGTGGGCTGATACCTCGTTAATTCACCATCAATTAGGCAGGTAAAAGGTCTGGAGTTGATTCCAGGTGTGGCATTTGCATTTCAAGACTGTTTCTTTGAACCCACAACATGTGGTCAAAAGAGCTTAAATGGAAGTGAAACAGATCATTATTAGTCTGAAAAAATAATAAATCTATCAGAGAGATAGTGGAAATGTTAAGAGTGGCCAAATCAGCAGTACATTCTGAGAAACAAAGAGCATCCTGGTGAACTCAGGAACTCTAAAAGACCTGGACGTCCATGGAATGTGTACAAGTATCTAAGTCGACCATAAAAAGAATACTTTATGAGAGCAGAGGGTTCACCACAAGGTTTAAACCATTAATCAGTCTCAAAAATCAAAAGGTCAAAATGAACTTTGCCAAAAAACCTGTAAAAAAGCAGCTCAGTTCTGGAACAGCATTCTTTGGACAGATGAAACCAAGATCAACCTGAACCAGAATGATATAAAGAAAAAAGTCTGGAGAAGGCTTGAAACAGCTCACAATCCAAAGCAAAGCACATCTTCTGTAATACATGGTGGTGGCAGTGTGATGGTGTGGGCGTGTCGGGCTTCCACTGTGTCACTAGTGTTTATTCATGATGTGACAGTAGACAGAAGCATCCAGATGAATTCTGAAGTGTATAAGGATCTACTTTCGGCTCAGATTCAGCCAAATAGAGCAGTGTTTTGGACAGTGCTTCACAGTACTGATGGACAAAGACCCACAACATACTGCCAAAGCAACCCAGGAGATTCTTCAAGCAAAGAAAGGAAATATTCTGCAATCAGCGACTCAATCACCAGATCTCAACCTGATCCAGCAGCATTTCACTTGCTTAAGACCAAACTTAAGACAGAAAAACCCACAAACAAGCAACAACACTCTTAGAAATAGAGGTACTAGACAAGAACATTTTTGTTCCTATAGGTAAATTGTTTTAAAATGTTTCGTCAAAAGTACAATATTGGTCTTTAAAAGGTCAGAAATGCCCCTCTGAGTGTTCAAATTGATATAAAGTACAATTTTGTACCATTTCAACTGCACCTGCAACCCTGGTCAAGGCTGGTTAATCTCCATTTTATTAAGTTTCATCCATCATTTTCAATATTATGGTTTACATGTTGGTTTAAGACTTAAAAATGTGGCATAATTTTACTGTTTTAGGGGCATTTCTGACCTTTTAAAGAACAATATTGTACTTTTGACTAAACATTTTAAAACAATTTACCTTTTGGTACAAAAATGTTCTTTTCTCGTACCTCTATTTCTGAGAGTGAAGGGTAGAGCTGCAGTAAATGTGAAGCATCACAAAGGAGGAAACTTGAATATGTTTTGGTAAACAGCTAAAATAACAAAACTTGAATTAGTGTCCAAATATTTCTGGGCTTAACTGTATCTGGAACATTTCTGTGAAGCATTTGGTCACACTGCAATAATTTCAACACAGCAGATCAATGATCTGGATCTTGTTAAATCATATTTTTACTATAGTCAGTCTGGGGAAGCCTTTTGCTCTTTTTGTTAATGTAGTTTCAGTGCTATGAGCATCTGTACAAGCGTCTTTAAAGCCATCTAAAGCCCTCGATACCCTCCAGTGGGAGACGCTTAGCGAGTCTAAAGCAACTTCACTTTTGCCAAAAACCTGGTAAGAAGGATTTTCTTGGGAATCCAGCAGTAAAGCCTCTTTTACAAATGCAAAACAAGACAGATTCTCACATCGTCACATGTACGTCCACAAAACTCCTGAGCTGTAGGTTGGGAAACATGTTAGTCAAACTGTTTACAACTTGTCATGACTGTTATTTGCATCTTGTCTGCTATCAGCAGTGACTCGTCACCATCCCATGATTCTTACAGGACACATTTAATTAATGAGATAAAAACACAGTTTCAGAATAGCCTTTATTATTGTTAAGTATCTCATCTTGTGTTGGACTGATTTCTACATTATTTAAAGAAATGATGTTGGGTTTACTGGATTTAATGCTTAACCTCTACGAGCCATTGATAGGGAACAGTGTGACATCCAATTATTTTTTTTAAAACCCTCTGATTTTGTTTGACGTCACAAGAGGCTGAAGCCTATGTAGGACAAACCCGAGACAACATGTGCCTGCACAGTTTTGCAGTTTTTCCACAAGGAAAACTTTCTGTTGCCGTAAACTCTGAATGATAATCACTGACAGAGAAAATATCTCTAATGGTTCTCATACATCTTTTCTTCAGCTTGTACACCACAAGTAAAACAGAACGGAGGGTAAAGCCAATGATTCATCTCACCTGCTGCCAAGTTCCTCCATATTACTTCTACTTTTTTGTCACATTATGTAACATTACTCTGTCATTTATCATACGTGTCCACTTGAAATGAATCATCTCATTTTTCCATAGAGGATGCAAAGCTCAGACTTTCATCATGCTATAATTTACTTTGTACTACTCATTAATATTTCAGTTCTCTTTTGTTTTTCTTTGACTGATGTGCTGTGAGCAAACAAACAACGGAGGAGTTGGCTCTGAGCTGCCGGTGTACTGTATGTACAGCATCAGGTAACACAGTACTGGGTTTAATTACATCCGTGGTAGAGATGGCCCCGACTGAACTTGTTTCTGCACATGCTGCCAGATGTCTAGCTCACATGAAAATAACTCGCTCACCCACCAGTGTCCTTATTACTGACGTGGGCTGGACCTTGTCTCCTTAACTTGATTCATGTGAGAATGAGACACAGATACTGAATAGTTGATGAGCTGAGAGAAAAACATAAAAAAAAGAAGTGTAGGGATGGGGTTGGGGGGGGGGGGATGGAGAGAGGCAGTCTGAGAGGGAAGGAGGGAGGGAGGGGGAGACTGAGCAGAAAGGCGGGTATCCACTCGCTTCGCTCCACACAGCGTCAGTGAGACCCGACACTTGGAGGTCTGATGTAAAACCACCTTGTATCAAGAGGAGAGGTCGGGACTGCCTGATTCAGAATCATCCTGAGAAGAAGAAGCAGCAGAAAGCTGCCGTGAGAGGATGGCCTGTGCTTTCAGCTGATCCGAGGAATCTGAGACTTGTCATGGAAAAACTCAAAGGTCCCACCACTGGATGCACAATAACCACCTGTGGATGGAGAGCCCTGCTTCTCCCGCAGCTGAACAGACAGTCTCTGTATGTGTACGGCAGCGAGGTGGCCGTGGAGAAGGAGTGTATCCGCCAGCTGGAGAGCGGAGTCTTTGTTATTCACCCTTTCAGCCCCATGAGGTATTTAATATATCTGATAAAATCCGAATTAGTCATTTGCATCATGTTCATTGTGTCTTTAGAGCATCTCTCATGTTGCTGTGCTTTAATTTGTCATTTCACTCTCCCAGTTATAACATCAAAGCAAAAAGTGTCTCTATTAACTTTAAACAATTATAACTGCAGTTTTTTTCAGTAGCAAAGAAGAAATCAATCACATTTTTTTGATAAAAGATTCAGGAAGTTAATAATTCTGTTTAAAAAAATGCTGAAAAACTTTTAAGACATTACGGCTGCATCAGTTTGACAGAGATTCTTCTTGTTAAGGAAAAACAAATAAAGGTTGATCATGTGACCACATTTGACCTGATTTAATGATGGAGAAAATAGCCTGCAAATTAAGAGATTTGTTAAAAAAAAACAGATTAGTGTCGTCCAATTAGACTTAGTTACAATGACAATAAATTCTGTCACTAAATTTCTAAATATTGTTTGTTACAAAGTGCTTTAACAGATAAAAAAACAGAATGTTGAATCTATTATGTTTATAATACAGACTGATATCTTTATTATCATTACTGTGAATCTGTTATAATTACAATATCTATGTAACATCTAATAAATGTTCAGAGAAGTGTTCCTTCTCAGATTCTCTTCCTGATATAACTTTTTACCCCTTAATGTATTTTTTTTTTAGATTTTTTTATTTGTTTTAATAACCTAAATTGACTCCAGATAAAAAAGTTACTGAATATATTTAGTTTTGTGCAGCATTAGAACCCAGTTCACAAAAAAAAACAGACACCAATAAACACCAATAAATGTAATTTTTTAGAAAAAAGTGACATCTGAATGATTATTTAAAATAAACAAGTACTGGAATATTAAATTCTTATAGAGTGATTTTTATAGATTGGTGCAGAAGAATCAGAAAGTAAAAATAATCGGACTCCTTTAAGGGTCATCACTTTTAAAGATGGCTGATTTTGGTGCAGTATCATTGTTATTCTTCTGTAAATTAATCATTTGGGGTGAAAACAGAGAGGGAATGAAACAATTAGGATCAAAGCGCCGTTATCCGAGCCAGGCACTTGAACTCTGTCTGATGGGATGTTCAGTTGAGATATCAGAGTATTTAGTGTGCATGGAACATCTTGACTTACCGTCTGCCGAAAAACTCAGATCTTTAACAAATAAACTGACTTTCCACCACAAGGGAACGTGCTGACATGCTTTTTGTGATCCTCCTGCAGGAGTTACTACATCATGTGCATGATGGCCATCACATTTCTGAACCTGATTGGGATTCCCATGGAGATTGCGTTTCTGGATGGTAACAGCGGACTGGCCTGGGAAAGTTTTAACGTGTTCTCAGACACTTTGTTTCTGTTAGATGTGGTTCTGAACTTTCGAATGGGTATCATAACAGAGGATGCAGAGGTGAGAGTGGCTGAGCCCTGTTTTCAGACACAATCTGGAAGATGATAATCCCTGCACGGACAAGCTCAAACAATTCATCTCTGTTCCATCTTTAATCTAGTCAAGTACACGAAAGGCTAGATTAACGTCCCGCTGAGCTCCATCCAGGATACAGACAACATTGGCACCTGCTGTTAAATTTTATAACAGGGATTATGGTGTTTTGGTTGAAAAGAATATATAACAGTTCTCGTTATTCAGGCTGTATCCCATTAGCTTCAACTGACTCATGAAATTCTTGCTAATCACAAATGACCCATCTGTGCTGTGGTCCTCTCAAACATCTGGTTATTCACGGATTTATTTTCAGTCTCTTTCATTTCTGAATGGGAGGTTTTATTAAGCCTTCATATGATCTGATAGCACTCTGTCTTTCTCAAAAATCTGTGCAGATTAAATGGTAAACAATAAATCTTCTGTTCAGCCTTTTAATCCTGCTGCATCGTATCTGTTTTTTTTTTTTTCAGGAAGCTATTTTAGATATTAAGAGAATCCGAGTCATTTACCTGAGGACATGGTTCATACCAGACATCATCGCAGCTTTCCCAATCGGATACATCCTCCTGTTTGCGGTAATAATAAAGAGACAGTCAATATTAAAAACAAATGTGAGCTGAGGTGAATGTGGATTCTATTAGCAGTAATACGCCTCATTTAAATACTGTATGTTGTTGTTTATGTTTACATAACTGTTCAAAAGGAATAAGAAAACAACAAAAAACTGATGAAGAAACAGCAAAAACAAAAATGCAACAGCTGGATAGACCAATATAGTATAACATGATAAATATTGAATAAAAAGTACAGGAACATTTTTTTTGCATTCTTAGGACTTACATTACCACAACGATGACAACCCATCTAAGACCAATAAGATGATGAGGATCCTGATGTTTGTGAGGATCCTCAGCCTGATCCGGCTGGCTCGAGTATCCAGACTGGTCAGGTTCTTCAACGAAGTGGAGAAAGTAAGTTCAAGCTTCGTCTTTTGTTAGTTGTCAGTAAACACGTTTGTTTTTTTTACCTGGTTTGGCTTTAAAGAGGCCATTTCATACACATTTCAGGACTTTGTGGTTTTTTCTTAAGTATTAACCAGTAATATGAAACATTTTATATCTAAAAAACGTCAGGAAACACTGATTAACAGACCTTTCAATCTGTCTGCGTTAAAATTCGGATGGTTCCGGCTCCTTCTGTCAGGCTGCTTCAGCTGCTTCGTCAGTAGCTCGTTCATATTCATTATTTGAATTTGCTGGACTCAGATTGGCTAACAAACTAGCCTATGAGAGCAAGGTATACTGTTTCCTGCCCCGCTGCGCATGGCAACACCAGACGTCGTCTCTTCCTGTTTGTTACGTTTTGCTAACAGCTTTTAGCCAGCAGCATGCTAGGCGTGGTTTCAACTGCGTGAGCTGCCGAATACTAACGAACAAAGGAGTTGTGATGAAACAGATACAGGCCGTTCAGACTCGGGGGAACTCGGGTTTTATCACCACCTGCGTAGTTTGAGAGATTAAAACTGAAAGAGAAGTTGTTGACCTGTTTTCACACCCACTATGAAGGTAAGAACACCTGTGGAGCTAAAATATTCAACAGAAACCTCAGACAAAACCGTTTTTAATGGAAGGGCTTATTTCAGAACTAATTCTATTGTTTTTTTAGTTTTCTGTTTTCTGGCACAGTCTAGAAGTTCTGAGGATCATTCTTTTGTTTCTTTTTTCCATCCACTGATAATTGAATTATTTAAGGTGTAAATCAGGCTGTTTAGATAATCTGACTAAACTGCTGGTTTGCTTACAGCCTGTCTGATCGTCTGACTGCTCGTGTTTCCTGCAGATCTGCAGTCACTGAAATCTACAGATTTAAACAACAAGCCACAAGTTGTAATTAGAACAAACAGCGTAGTTATAAAAGAAAACTCACAAAAAGTCTTTATTCACAATAAACTCATGGTACTAATTATCAACAGAGACCAATAAATTGCTGTAATTTCTAAGACAGAAAGAAAACAGACTTGATCCATAAACATATTAATATTATTCAGTTAAATTTGTATAACAAATATCTGTTACCATAAAATGTTGATAATTTAGTTTAATTAAGTTTAGTTCAAGAGGATTGTTTCGTGTCACATGTTTTTGACAGGTGTCTAATGCAAATCTAGAGGTGGTCCGTCTTTTCTTCCGCATCTTGTCTCTCTTCATGATGATCTTTTTGCTGTGTCACTGGAACGGATGCATCCAGTACTTTGTCCCCATGCTGGAGGAGTTTCCACATGACTGTTGGGTCCGGAAAGAAAACTTGATGGTAAATCTCATAAAACTTGGATAAAGTTTCTTTGTGTCTCAGTTTGGTGTTGAAAAGGACCAGATTTTCATAATCACATTATAATTATACAGTTACAAAAAAATGTTACAAAAAAATCTCATGTGCCAAACAAAACCTTATAAAATGTTTTAATTTTATATGGCAATGTGTTGATTTATAAGATTTCTGAAAGTTCTGAAGAGGAAGTAAAAATATGACCTTTTTTTGCCCAGAATTCCACTGTTATTGTAAAATATTCTTGGGGAGTTTTTCGAGCTCTCTCCCAGATGATTGCTCTCTCCTACGGCTCAATGGATGCACCAACAAGTGAGAGTTGTTGTTTTTTTAAAAAAGGCATATTTGTAAATTAAATAAAAGCACATTCTTTCATGTGAACTCCATACGTTAGACAATGAAGTTGTCTTGTTGCTTTGCTCTCCAGATTACGTCGAGTTGTGGATCGTCATGGTCAGCATGGTGTCGGGCTGTCTGATGTACACCATCCTCGTGGCCAACGCTACAACCATGATCGCCAACCTCGACCCAGCAGCCAAAGAATACAAGAGCAAGGTCCTCATGGGTGACCTTATTATTAAAAAACCGCACAGTGTTAGAACTGTTGCTTTGCAACTAAAAGGTCTGGGCTTCAGAACTCAGCTGAGATCTTTCTGTCTGGACTCTTCATGTTCTTCCTGTGGATCTGTTGGGTTTTTTCCAGGCTCTTGAGCTTCCTCCAACAGTTTATGAATATATGTGATAATTGACAACTCTAAATTAGCCCTAGATGTGAGTGAGAGTACAAATTGTCATGTGTCTCTATGTGGCCCTGTGATGCGCTGGTAATCTGCACTTCAGCTTTTGTCCACTTACTGCTGAAAAGTAATCTGATGCTGCAGCTGGATTCTCACCAAATTTGGAGTTTTCCAAACCCATGAAATCCATCTTGTACTGCTCCAACTAAACCGTCTGACTCGACTCCACTGGTGGTTCGGACCAATCATGTGTTTGCATTGTGCTTTGGGGCGGGTGTTCAGGTATGATTGGTGGCCAGTGCCTAGGCAGGCAAAGAAAAACAAACATGGCTACTCTGGTTGACGTACTCGTAGAAGCGGCTATTGAATCTGTTTTAGGGCAATTAGAGACGATTTCTTCCTTGAAAAATGAGCAAAGGTAAGAACTTTGCATTTCTTGGTGGTAATGACTTGTGGGTGTTACTCCCAACTGGATTATACAAGAGCTTGATTTACTCTAATTTGCTAAAGACAAATCATGATAGACAGACACTTGCTGGCGCGTCCTCCAATCAGCTCAGAATATTGTACCAGATGTCCCTCCCTTTTTCAGACACTTTCAGACAGAGAAGTTCCAGATCTATGTGTAGCGCCAACTCAGAACATGGCGAGGCTTCACATGGATCTGCCTCTCGTTAGCTGACAATAGGCATATTTTCCTGATTTTTACTAGAGACAGGTGCCCCCTTGTGGCTGTATGTGGTAAAAATGTAAAAATATGTCTACACCTATAATGGTTCTCGTCCAGGAGTTGATTTGTGTGGATTAGTTGTTTTGTGTTTTAAAACAGCATGATTGTGTGCAGGTGAGCAGGCAGCCTCATTTCTATTCTATTCAGTTGATTTATTTAAAGAGGCCATTTCATACAAATTTCAGGACTTTCTGGTTATTTCTTAAGTATTAACCAGTAATATGAAACATTTTATATCTAAAAAACGTCAGGAAACACTGATTAACAGACCTTTCAATCTGTCTGC
>SSNP01000126.1:936810-1062694 GCA_006937955.1 Pachypanchax playfairii | reverse complement strand
TTGACCTGTTTTCACACCCACTATGAAGGTAAGAACACCTGTGGAGCTAAAATATTCAACAGAAACCTCAGACAAAACCGTTTTTAATGGAAGGGCTTATTTCAGAACTAATTCTATTGTTTTTTTAGTTTTCTGTTTTCTGGCACAGTCTAGAAGTTCTGAGGATCATTCTTTTGTTTCTTTTTTCCATCCACTGATAATTGAATTATTTAAGGTGTAAATCAGGCTGTTTAGATAATCTGACTAAACTGCTGGTTTGCTTACAGCCTGTCTGATCGTCTGACTGCTCGTGTTTCCTGCAGATCTGCAGTCACTGAAATCTACAGATTTAAACAACAAGCCACAAGTTGTAATTAGAACAAACAGCGTAGTTATAAAAGAAAACTCACAAAAAGTCTTTATTCACAATAAACTCATGGTACTAATTATCAACAGAGACCAATAAATTGCTGTAATTTCTAAGACAGAAAGAAAACAGACTTGATCCATAAACATATTAATATTATTCAGTTAAATTTGTATAACAAATATCTGTTACCATAAAATGTTGATAATTTAGTTTAATTAAGTTTAGTTCAAGAGGATTGTTTCGTGTCACATGTTTTTGACAGGTGTCTAATGCAAATCTAGAGGTGGTCCGTCTTTTCTTCCGCATCTTGTCTCTCTTCATGATGATCTTTTTGCTGTGTCACTGGAACGGATGCATCCAGTACTTTGTCCCCATGCTGGAGGAGTTTCCACATGACTGTTGGGTCCGGAAAGAAAACTTGATGGTAAATCTCATAAAACTTGGATAAAGTTTCTTTGTGTCTCAGTTTGGTGTTGAAAAGGACCAGATTTTCATAATCACATTATAATTATACAGTTACAAAAAAATGTTACAAAAAAATCTCATGTGCCAAACAAAACCTTATAAAATGTTTTAATTTTATATGGCAATGTGTTGATTTATAAGATTTCTGAAAGTTCTGAAGAGGAAGTAAAAATATGACCTTTTTTTGCCCAGAATTCCACTGTTATTGTAAAATATTCTTGGGGAGTTTTTCGAGCTCTCTCCCAGATGATTGCTCTCTCCTACGGCTCAATGGATGCACCAACAAGTGAGAGTTGTTGTTTTTTTAAAAAAGGCATATTTGTAAATTAAATAAAAGCACATTCTTTCATGTGAACTCCATACGTTAGACAATGAAGTTGTCTTGTTGCTTTGCTCTCCAGATTACGTCGAGTTGTGGATCGTCATGGTCAGCATGGTGTCGGGCTGTCTGATGTACACCATCCTCGTGGCCAACGCTACAACCATGATCGCCAACCTCGACCCAGCAGCCAAAGAATACAAGAGCAAGGTCCTCATGGGTGACCTTATTATTAAAAAACCGCACAGTGTTAGAACTGTTGCTTTGCAACTAAAAGGTCTGGGCTTCAGAACTCAGCTGAGATCTTTCTGTCTGGACTCTTCATGTTCTTCCTGTGGATCTGTTGGGTTTTTTCCAGGCTCTTGAGCTTCCTCCAACAGTTTATGAATATATGTGATAATTGACAACTCTAAATTAGCCCTAGATGTGAGTGAGAGTACAAATTGTCATGTGTCTCTATGTGGCCCTGTGATGCGCTGGTAATCTGCACTTCAGCTTTTGTCCACTTACTGCTGAAAAGTAATCTGATGCTGCAGCTGGATTCTCACCAAATTTGGAGTTTTCCAAACCCATGAAATCCATCTTGTACTGCTCCAACTAAACCGTCTGACTCGACTCCACTGGTGGTTCGGACCAATCATGTGTTTGCATTGTGCTTTGGGGCGGGTGTTCAGGTATGATTGGTGGCCAGTGCCTAGGCAGGCAAAGAAAAACAAACATGGCTACTCTGGTTGACGTACTCGTAGAAGCGGCTATTGAATCTGTTTTAGGGCAATTAGAGACGATTTCTTCCTTGAAAAATGAGCAAAGGTAAGAACTTTGCATTTCTTGGTGGTAATGACTTGTGGGTGTTACTCCCAACTGGATTATACAAGAGCTTGATTTACTCTAATTTGCTAAAGACAAATCATGATAGACAGACACTTGCTGGCGCGTCCTCCAATCAGCTCAGAATATTGTACCAGATGTCCCTCCCTTTTTCAGACACTTTCAGACAGAGAAGTTCCAGATCTATGTGTAGCGCCAACTCAGAACATGGCGAGGCTTCACATGGATCTGCCTCTCGTTAGCTGACAATAGGCATATTTTCCTGATTTTTACTAGAGACAGGTGCCCCCTTGTGGCTGTATGTGGTAAAAATGTAAAAATATGTCTACACCTATAATGGTTCTCGTCCAGGAGTTGATTTGTGTGGATTAGTTGTTTTGTGTTTTAAAACAGCATGATTGTGTGCAGGTGAGCAGGCAGCCTCATTTCTATTCTATTCAGTTGATTTATTTAAAGAGGCCATTTCATACAAATTTCAGGACTTTCTGGTTATTTCTTAAGTATTAACCAGTAATATGAAACATTTTATATCTAAAAAACGTCAGGAAACACTGATTAACAGACCTTTCAATCTGTCTGCATTAAAATTCAGGTGGTTCCGGCTCCTTCCGTCAGGCCTCGAGCAGCAGCTCATTAATATTCATTATTTGAATTTGCTGGACTCAGATTGGCTAACAAACTAGCCTATGAGAGCAAGGTATACTGTTTCCTGCCCTGCTGTGCATGGTAACATTAGACGTAGTCTCTTCCTGTTTGTTACGTGTTATGCTACAGCTTTTAGCCAGCAGCATGCTAGGCGTGGTTTTAACTGCGGGAGCTGATGAATACTAACGAACAAAGGAGTTGTTACGAAACAGATACAGATCATTCGTACTCTGGAGAACTCGGGTGTTATCACCACCTGCGTAGTTTGAGAGATTAAAACTGAAAGAGAAGTTATTGACCTGTTTTCACACCCACTATGAAGGTAAGAACACCTGTGGAGCTAAAATATTCAACAGAAACCTCAGAAAAACGTTTTTAATGGAAGGGCTTCTTAAAATCACATCGCAAATCAACTCAAAGCCTTGTAAAGAAGCAACCAGTCCAATTTAAAGTCTAATTCAAATCCAGTTATCAAATGTTAATTCCCTCAAATCGTAACATCATGAGGGGATTTTTTGGCTTCATTTTTTTAAATTGAAGACATAATATTTAATCATTCATGTCATACTGTTAAATCATCCGATCTTTGTTTATTTGTGTTGTATTTCATGAAAGCTTGTGCCACAAAGTACAATCAATCTCAACAGATGAGCCGTTTGGAGCATTACATGACCTTCATGAAGCTTCCGCCAGAGTTGCAGCTTCGCATCAGCAACTACTACCAGGCTCGTTACGGAGGGAAGTGGTTTGATGAGAAGTACGTCATGGACACGGTGTCGTCTTCTCTCAAAGAGGTAAAGTTTTGAATGAATCCTCATTTCTACATCCTTTATAACTAATTTTATTTTGACGCATCTGATATTAACACTTACACGAAACCTTTCAGCTGTACATCTTGATTTCAAGACATGCTGTTGTAATTTTAATATAATGAGCACCATGTTTTGATCTAATGGCGGCAATAGAAACACTAAAGTTAATTTATGACAATCTTTATTTAATTTTCTTTATGAGATCCTTGACTGTACATCTCAAATCTTTGACATTCTACACTTAAAATTCTAAGTATCCATAGGAACAGAAGTTTTTGAGTATCAACATGGACATTTTATTAGTTTAATTGAAAAATACTCCAATCCTTCACGGATAAAGCATCTATAAATTACAGCATTAGATTAAACCTTTCAGCATACAATTTTGAAATAAATGACCAATAAACATTCACAAAAGCATTAGTGTTTACATTTTTTCACGCTCTTGCAATCTGGGTTCACGAGAATTTGCAAATCTTTTCCAGCAAATTCTGACAGCGATGTGCGGCCGGCTGCTGAGAAAAGTCCCGATGTTTCAGAACAGAGAGGAAAACTTCATCCACGACATCCTCTTCAAACTGGAGTACGAGGTTTTCCTGGAAGGAGACGTCATCGTTCGTCAGAATGTCCCCGGTGATCGAATGTTCTTCATCGATCACGGCCAGGTTCTCATGGAGACTGATTCATACGAGAGAGAGCTGTGTGATGGAGACTTTTTTGGAGGTAGGCTGGATTTATTTATAAGTTAAAGGTCCTGTATCATGAAAAATCAACTTTTTGGAGCTTTTAACCATGTTGTGATGCTATTTCTTTATTTAAAAGACCTCCAGAGTGGTTTTTGGCTTAATTCGTGCATTCCCGAGTAATCCTCCTTAAACCTGCGCTCTGAGCAGCTGCTTTACTCGCTCATGTAAAACGGCTGAATTGAGCCCCTTTACGTCACGGTGTCGTATCAGGAAGTTCCTGACCAATCCCTGCTGCCCCTGTAGTAGGTACGAGGTGAGCTGCGAGAGTCCGAAATAATTTGTCAGGAGCTCATCACGGCAGATGTCTAACCTACAGCCCAGAGTTCCCACACTTCAACCACCTGCTGCTCTTTATTAGCATGAGCTGCTAATAAAGACTTATCAACTCGACCCTGCTAATCACATGTCAGTATGAATCCAGCTTTACAGCTGAGCTCCACGTCACCGCAGCCCGTCCCACCACCGGATAAAAGACACAGTCACTCACCCTCACCACACAGAGCTCCTGTTAGCCTCCGTGCTGCTTTATCCGCTGCTTTATTAATCCAGCATCAGACCTGTCCCGCTCGATGTCTCTCTCTCTCTCTGTCCACCTTTTTTGGCTGCTGGTCTCGCAGTCAGCGACTACGGTCGCTGCCTCCAGAAACCCGCTCCTCGCCTACGACCTGTCTCACCTCACCCGTCTGATTCCAGTCTTGGTGTCATCTCCCGGGTCGGATCGCATCCAGTCGCGAGTGGACCATTCTTCCCTCCAGAGGCTCCTCACCACCGAGCGTCCTCTGACAAATTAGCACCTCCATTTCGTTGTATTTCATTCTAAAAATTTCTCGTCCAAAATGTGCATTTGGCTGCGAGAGTTATAGAAGTTTATTTAGTGTTTCTAAACAGCCCAATCACACTCACAGTTGGGAGGCGGGGTTTTAGGTAAACCGAGCGTTTTTACTTCCAGGTCAAAGAATAACTCGAGAATATAAGTTATATTTCAGGACAAATGAAGTGAATATAACTCAAAGAGTAAGGTTTTATCATATATGTGCCGATCCCAGACGTTGAAAACTGTAAAATAGCATGATACAGTCCCTTTAAGTTGAGTTTAAATTTCATAAATATTGTTTTTATCTCTTAATATTCACTAGTGTTGTTTCTTATTTTAGTATTTGTCTTTGTGAGAATGTCAGTTTTTAAATCAGTACTTTGAAACCTGCCGTCTGATGATTTAAAATCTAAAGTTAATGATGCGTTTCCATAAAAAGATGCTTTCTGAGTTGCACCATATGGTGTGATGGTGCTGAACTCAGATCAGACGGTTTGCCCTCTATGTGGTCGTGATCAGTTGTTTACCCTTCCGGCATTAAGTGAAGCTGAGGTGAAACAGAAACAAACCTTTCATGCACAACCTTTATGTGTGTGTTTGTGTGTGTGTAGTTGTTTTTGCATTACGTAAGTGAACGACCAGCTTGGAGTAGAAAAATGTTCTAACTTTCCAAAAGGAGAAAAACAGTCGCCGTCCTTTAGAGAAATGCAGAGCTGTACAGAAATGCATGTGATCCATGCATGCAGATGACATGTTAATGTTTTAGATTTTCCTTTAAAAGTGTGTACACTGCTTTTCAGATTTTCAGAAAGTAAAAAAAAAAGAGTATCAGTCTGTGCAGGAATTTGGCAAAGAAACAGCTGCACCTGCAGGAGAGGATCCTCCATCTAATCAGTGGGCTGCAGTGTTTCTGTGTATTTAACACTGAAGGAGATTGTTTGGTTTTTAGCTGATTTAGTAATGAAAAATATGATTTACTTTAATAGAAAACACACATACCAAAATAAATCAAGCTGCTTGATTCAATGAGAAAGACCTAGAAGCGTCGTTCAACAGGAAACAGATTAAACCTTTTCGGATATTTTTCCTCCAATCAGACAGGCTGATCTTACCCCTCCTTTCCACCGGACGCGTAAGCAGTGCGTTACTGCAGCAGCAAGTCATACGCAGCTGATAGATACCGCTGTAGTTAATAGAACCCTTTCCACTGGATCCGTCAGCAGCGCGAGTCGGCCGCGTCTCAGGATCGACATGTCGCAGCCCTTACGCGGCGGTCCTATTTTCTACGCGCTACGCTTCTGAAACGCATCACAAGTTTGACATTTTGAAAAGGGGAAGACGTCTGCCTTGAAGATCGAGGTTGAAAAACAGTTTCTCACAGCCTTGTTTGATTGAGGTGTGGTGAAGCAGAGACAATTGCTGAACAATAGCACTCCACTACTGGGTTTTGTAGACCCCCGCTGTAAACTTAACCAAAATACGCTCAGAGGGAGCCCTCTGGATCTTTAAATGTCCTTCATATTTACATAAAACACAAACCTTTTGGAGCCATGTTGTAGTTTTTTTCTGCTTGTTGTTGTGTATACTGACGATCTCGCTAATCTCGTGTGACTTCATGCTCTTTCGATGACAGCTGCTTCCCTGCTGCTACAGTAACGCGCTGCTTACGCGTCTGGTGGAAAGGAGGGGTCACTCTTACATTCATCAATATAAAAAATGATCCAAAACATAAAGAAAAAATCTGTTTTTACTGCTTTGAGCTGTTTAATTGTTTGGCTTAAGTTTGGCACATATTCTAATCCTTTTGGCAACAGGAAACATAGAACTAGGCAGCGTTCCTGCAACTATTCAGCTGCATCTGCTTTATTTATTTATTTTGTTTGGTTTTTTTTGTTTTAATTTGGGATTAATAGTCAGAGTTCATCCCATCATTAAGGTTTATAGACTCATTAACTGAAGCTTCTCTCTGTGTTCACAGAGACTTGCGTGCTGACCAAAGGCAAACATCTGGCTACAGTCAAGGCGCTGACTGACTGCCAGTGCTTCTCTCTGTCCTGGGACGACTTTCAGGATACACTCAAGGGCTTCCCAGAAATAAAGAAGGACTTAGAAAAAATCATTCTGCTGAGCTCTGATGGAGAACTTGTGTAAGATTTAAAACTAGACTCTGCTTTTATTTATAAAAAGGACCACATCTATGCATTTTGGGGCATTATAGGAGGTTAATGGGATCACGATGGACAATGTTGAGTATTTTTTCAAACAGGGGAAATTAGTTTTGCCTTTTTAATTCCTCACTTATCAACATTAAATAAAAACCTCAAAAATAAAAATGTTTAAACAGTTTGAACTTCAGGAAACATTCTGGTTTCTTTAGGTCTAAATCACATCAATCCCAAAGGAAGTTCTGATTGCACTAAATAGAAAAACACTATAAAACACTTTAAAGTTTCACTCGTAACTCGGCCATCAAAATTCAGTTTTGTTTTTTACTTTTCTAGGAACCATGGATGTGTGTCATCTTGTTTATTAGGAATAAAAACACACAATCTCAACATATTATGTGCCAAAACAATCCAGAAAGCTCTGTTAGAACTTTTAGAATGTTCATTTCGTGCCAAAATGAACTACTTTTATCAAATTGTCATTTTTCTTTAACCTGATAAATTATTTTTCTGGATTAAATCTGACAGTGAGCGGGAACAGAAACCGGGAGAAATCAGTTACGGGTAAATGGAACTGTGGAGTGGAAGGTGAATCAGATCGTTTGGATCTAGATCAGGTTTCAGCAGGACTGCAGTCAGTCAGGCTGCTGAATCAGTCACAGAAAGAATCTAAGAACATGATTATCAGCCAGGAAAATGTGTCCGAGGACATGTCTCCACCTTAAGCAAAAGTATTTATGTATCTTTGTGTCTTCTTCATGAGAGATGGATCGATGGACGTCTTCTTTAGCACTGAGAGCCTTGCTCCCATCTAAAACAAAGCTCTAGATTTACTGGTCTATCTCCCATCCACCCTTCAACAGTGGTCTCAAGATCTGGATTATGAGCACCTGAACAAGATCCCTGATAAAAGTACCTGAAATGAGCTTCATATGTAGGATGAGGCTCCGCCTTGGAAATGAGGGGAGGAGCTTAGAGTGGAGAGCTCCTCCTCTTCAACAAGAGTCTGTTGAGGTGGTCCAGAGGTTCTCTATTTTTCACTGGTCAACAGGGAATTGACCTTTCGCCGAGCCCCGCCCCCTTAGTTACTGTTGCTACTCCCGCCACTCGTCCAGCAAAGTTAAATGTATTTGGAAGAAATCAGCGAGCTTTCAGTGGGATCACGTTTAAATATCACAAAAATCGTAAATTTATGGTTTGTGTGGGCTGCACACGTCCTAGTTGAACAACCAACTAACAGGAATAATCGTGCTTTCAGTGACTTGGTTTCACAAGAAATGTGCTCGTGTGGGACTTTTCCTCAGACAGTGAACTTTATGTGGATAAATACCTCCGCAAGATACTCCAGGTCGAGGCAGGAGGGACTTACAGTGGAGGGATATATTCAGAATAAAAAAACACGCAATAAAAGGAGATACGACCGTTATCAAGGCTAATGCTAACACCGGCCGGTCTGAAGCTAAATCTCAGAGGTAGTTTCTACGTTCATAAAATGCTTCATAAAAGATAAAACCATTAGATTTTTTAAAGTTGCTTGTTGGGGCGCTAAATGTTTGACTTTGTTGTAAACTGATGAAAAATAAAGTGAGAGACACGACGTCAACACAACACAACAGCAGCCGACAACAACAGCAGCTAATGTTAGCTCACATGTTAACTAATGTTGGCTAAAGCTAAAGGGTTCGTTAAACTTAGTTTGAAGAGTAGGTTAACGTTCTGGCAATGATATCCATGGTAATCATAATTTTGGTCTGATTTGTGTTCTTGTCTCCAGTTATTAGATCTAGACAACACGGAAAGTCGTTAGCTGTTAGCCTTACCTTTGTGCAGCCGTATTTATGCTTCATAATTTTCCGACACATTTAACTGAATTGGGGGTCGTCCACACTGTTTAATCCATTGTAGGCACCGCTCACGTTGTGTTTTTGGCTTTGGGAAGGGAATAACTCAAATCCTCTATATAATCTATCCGGATATCCAGTGTCTGATTTACAAATAACATGGGACTGTCCTGCTTGGAGTCAGTGCTTGCCGGAAATACTAGTATAGTAACGGTTGCTATGATGTGTGATTAGACAATAGCTGTTTTTGGGGAGGGGCTGGCGAAAGGTCAATTAAAATACTTCTAATGAAAAATAAATGCAGCGTTGACACATTTTTGTGACAGAATTTGATTTCTAAATATAAATAAGACAAAAGCTGGACCCTGTCTTGGTCAAAACAAATTATTTATAATCTTTACTACACCGGTATGAGCACTGGGTTCCTTCTTTAATGGTTTTTGTTAGTAAGACTCGTTTTCTGGTTCCAAACTTGAAGCGTTCCTTGACAGCATGCTGTACAAAAACAAATCTACTAGAAACCTTAGAAATAATCACATCCATGGTTTCCAGGAAGGTAAAATGTTGCCACGTGCAATAAGAAGGCAGGTGCAGGTGGTTTTCAAATCACATCCATCACAGATTTAATAATAGCTCATGTTCACATACTTTCTTCAGCATTATTATCAGTTTTTCAGAGGCCTTAAAAGTCTTGCAGATGTGGCTGATTAGGACTAGTTTAGTTTGTCTTCTCTGTTTCAGAACTCTTGGTTTCAGGGGGTTTAAAACAAATCTCTTAAAGTGACACGCTTAATTTTAAAAATAAGAAGGATCTAAAGGTTATCTAGCAGGGGTGCATCAGAAACAATCATCTGTGTTTCTTAGAGAAGTTACATGATTCAAACTGAAAACTGTACGTGTTTAATATTTCATAATAATTATAACATTCATTTAGTGAATTGAACCTTTACTGAAAAAGCAATAAAACTAATCCGTGTGTTTTTGTCCAAGCAGAATAAAAAAAACAATTGCATGACATTTAAACACATCACATCCTCATGTATATGGTTAAACTAACATCACTGTGGTTTGTTTCATTAACAAGACAAGTTTCTCTAATCTGGAAAAATAGTTGCTATTTACATTTGACTTCAATGTGTCTTTTTTTTTTTTCCAAAGAAAGCCTTGAACTGAACTAGGCAGTTTGGAATTGGAATTTTCTATAAATAACTGTTCATTTTATCAGATTCCAGACTGACAGTGTTTTAACATCCATGTTAATCCAATGAGTTTGACTCAATCGTGCTCTTAAACATTTAAGGTCAACACAAATAATTGATTTTTTTTTCTTTGCAATTTTAATTATTTGGGTTGTGTTATTAAAATGTCCCCTGACTTTTTTTGTATTATTATTATTTTTCAGTGTTTTCATTTCATTTGTTCTGTTTATCTTTAAATGGCACATGGTGAAGTTTAAAGTGATTAAATATGGTCATGGAGTTAAGGTCTTTATTAATTGGACTCTGGACTGATTCTTCACAGCAGTGAATGATGTCAAAAGAACATTGTGAACAAAATGATTCTTCGTTATACATATTTTAAAATGTTTAAATGACCGAGTGATCATTGAATAGACTCGTCCATCTGTCATTCAGGTCCCCTTCAGCAAAACTCCTGCAGTCTGCGTGCTGTGACGACCCATTTTAAGAGAAGATGGACCTTAACAGTCACAGGCCAGAGAACAATTATATAATACTTATCTTTAAAAAGTGATTTGTGGTGCAATCACTTAAAATCCAAGTGGGCAGTATTAGATTGTTAAAATCCAGATTTAAACTGTTCAGCGTTTGAAGCAGTGTTGTTACTTTGGAATTACTGTTGGAATTTGCCAACTCAGCTCACTGGAACAACAGCAGAGGGTTCGAGCTCTGCAGAGTTAAATATTCCATTTGTTTTCCAACCATGAAGATAGACTCGCCGTACTTTGTTTCCCACGAGACCTCAACGTTATTTTTTTTTCTTTCACATTTATCTTTTTGTTCTGGAAACTAAAAGCTTAATCCTGAACAGCTGTGCTCTTCTCTGTTCTTTAAGGAGAAATGAGTCATTTCGAGTTATTTTTATTAAAATTGCATCCAGAATAGTCCTTTGGATTTAACTTTTTATTGTTTTTCAGCCTTAATTTAATATATTTATATATATATATACATTGGAAATCATGTAATAAAGCTTTTGGCTTTACAGAGATTTTTTTTTCAAACTTGCTTTTTCCTTCCTTTGACTTTGTGTTGGTGCACTTTGGGAAAAACATCATGTCCATGGAGGAAACCTTTAATCTCAAAGTCTTAAGTTAACGATCACGACACATCACTTCAATGAGTCTTCACAAGGATAAAAGTGCATGCGTGAGAGTGCATGAAGTTTTGGAATTGTTATGTCACCTTAACCCTGAGTATCTTTGCATAATAAGTTGTGAAAAAGGAGACAATGAAATTTTAATGATCCCTGCAGGGAAGCCACATGATCTCATGCCACCCACCCTTCCACACTAAAGGCTGCATCCTTACTGACCTTGATGCAGTTGTGCAGAACTGCCTCACCTCTCTGTGTTTGGGCTGGCGGCTCATTATGACCTCCTCTTGCAGGGTGAGCTGTTTTATTAGTTTCGTCACTCCCGTCAGCTGATTGTAGAAAGCAGCTTTTCTGGTTTTCCTGCATATACTGCAGGAAAATCTCCTTGTTGGAGTCAGACTGGGACCTCACCGGGAAGAAAAATGAAAATATGGAGGTTCCTCATTCAATACCTTAACACCCGACATCTGGTTGTGCATTGTTCATTCAAGATATTGTTTGAATTGTGGTTCAAAATGTAACAAAAGCTATCAAGCTGTTTATTCCTGTCAGTGCAGTGAGATATGACGAGTATCTGCACATCAATGACACTCACAAATGCAGTGACTCACATGGACCGACAGCAGTGGCGTCTCTGGCATGATGAGTTAGGTGGGGCCCAACAACTCAACAACTATTACCACTACTAATTATAATCTGACTTTTATGAACCACATAAAATACAACAAAATGACTAAAATTCTAATTCAGCACTTTGAAATTATTTGCTAAACTTGCTGAAAAGGGTGCACAAGCTGTGCTTTAACTACGTATATTGTTATGGAAATGCAGACTAACACCGTGTTTATGAGAAAACTGGCATCTTCATGCCAGCTGCGTCGCGATGGGAGAGATCAGCTGATCGCTGACAGCTGGATCCTCGACTAAGCTGAGGAAACATTTCAGTCAAATAAAACAAACACAAGAAGTCAGCAGGATTCTTCATGGATTTGATAATGAACCCCGCCTCTGATTAACGTAAAAATTCATACAGCTCAGCCAAACCAATGTTAAGTACGCAAATGCGCGTATCTGTGCGCCTTAAGAGCGTATGCGCACCTGCGGACTGCATGTGAGCACTCCTGGCTATAAAGTGACCACTCTTGCAATATCTCTCCTCCACCTGAGCTAACACACTATCTCAGGCTTCCTTCATAATCACAGCAGTGTTTTTCCTCCGTTTTAATGACACCACCTCCATCTGTCATCCACCTTCTGCTCAAGAGTGCTAAAGTTGGTCTTCAGCAGGACGTCGACTTCATTCATTTTTATTTTATTTCGTCTCGGTAGTTAGCAAGAATAACTGACTCTGGATGGCTGCACACTTCTCAACAGAACGTAAACATGACGTGTGCTATTCTGTATTTTGTTTGGATGATTTCAACTTGGGGCCGGAGCGTTTGGGCCCCAAGGCTCTCCACTGAGCGCTCGGTGCGCATGCGCTCTGTGATTTTAGACGCTCGTCCTTTAAACTAACGTTACGGGGCCGGACCGCTGTTTCTAGAAGATTTAGCCTACTGAGCTTGTCAGCATTGTAATAAAACGTAAACAGTTATAAACAAATGTTTGACAATACTACCCTATATAGAACGAGCCCGTTCTGGCTCCACAGCGCCATCTGGTGGGGCCCGGCCCGGTGAGAATGAGAGATAGATCAACAATAACTGATGATATGGTTCAAAAATGTCCAATAACATCCATTAATGGATTCTGAATAAATAAAAATTACTTCATTTCAACACACACATTTTATATGAATAAATCTATAAACAAATAAACAGTAGCAGAATATAACTAGAAAAGCTTGTGTAGAGTCAGACCTCCACCAAGCTTCTCTGTCCCTTGGATGGATTTTAATATACTGTAATCTGTATATTCAAATGTATCAACTCCTCCAGAGTGAAGAAAAGGGAATCCAGGATCACACCAAAACCAGACCGTCACCATGTAGAACAAACATGAGTAACATCTTAATGAAAACTTCTTCTATCATGAAAATAATTAGATTATATCTGAATAAACAGCTTCAAACACCAATCAGACATTTGTATCTGCTGTCCGTCTTCTATGTCTAATAATGTTCTTTACATATCTGTCTGAAAACTGGAGAAAAACTCCTGGGCCAAATAAACTTGATTCTGATATATGTTAAATGCTCTCTGATTATCATAAAAACTTAATACTATTTGACAGATTATGTGTCAACATACAGCAGCCCAAGTGGGCGGGGCAAGCCAGTATCTCCCTTACGCTGGTCTCCAGATAAATGCAGAGGGTTGTGTCAGGAAGACAATCCGATTAAAAACTTACATCAAATGAAAAATTATGCAAGTCACAAGTTTGATTTCTATACGTGGTCGAGGTCTGTTTAACAACAACCACAATGTTATGTGATTTTGGACTATCATGGCAGTGGAAACCATTAAAGACCAAACCCTTCTGTAACTCTGTGTAAAAAGACTTGAAATCATCATCATTCCCAACCGTTTCCCAGATTAATTTAATTTTTTTAGCTCGTTCATTAGCAGCGGTCACACACTCTGGGCTCTGTGAAGGTGGGAAAATGCAGCTAGTTGCTTCTTAAAACTGACTGAAATATTTTTATAAAACTAACTCTGAATCTGGAATATTGATGTAAATTGGACTTAGTGTTTCTGTTTAGCGCCTTGAAATGATTTTTGTTATGAAAACTGAATTTAGTTTAAATAATTGAACGGAATCATAGTTTTGCAGCCTCAACAGCTCACTGCTTGTTTCTGCTCAAAAACTCAGATTTTAAAGACAAGGTGGGTTGATGAACTGGTGAAACTAATTTACATACACATTTTATTCTTAAAAAAATCCTATACTTAAAGATATTTAACATTTTAGCTTAATGTATCCTGTACTGGATCGAGTAGGTGTGTGAAATACACGTTACTCCATAAACTTGTTTTGGGAAAAGAAAAATTAAGATATTTTTATCTTCAGGGAACCACAGGGTTCCATCCTGGGGCCTCTTCTGTTTAACATCTACATGCTCCCACTGGCCCAGGTCATAAAGAGCAATAATGTTAGTTACCATAGCTACGCCGATGACACACAGCTATATATCACAATGTCACCAGGAGACCGAGGTCCTGTACTGGCTCTCAGTAAATGCGTTGAGGAAATTAATGACTGGATGTGCCTCAACTTCCTTCAGCTCAACAAAAATAAAACTGAGGGGATTGTTTTTGGAGCCAAAGCAAAACGACTGCAGGTCACCACAGAGCTTCAGTCAATACACCTAAAAACCACCAACCAGGCCAGAAATCTGGGTGTAGTGATGGACTCAGACCTAAACTTTGAAAAACACATTAAGGCAATCTCTAAATCAGCCTATTATCACCTGAATAACATCTCTAGGATAAAAGATTTAATGTCCCAACAAAACCTGGAAAAACTAGTCCATGCATTCATCTTCAGTCGGCTTGATTATTGTAACAGCATCTTTACTGGTCTTCCTAAAAAATCAGTTAAACAGTTGCAGCTCATTCAGAACTCTGCTGCTAGAGTTCTCACTAAAACCAGAAAAGTGGACCACATCAGTCCAGTTCTGAGGTCTTTACACTGGCTGTCTGTCCGTCAGAGGATAGACTTTAAAGTTCTGTTGCTGGTCTATAAAGCTCTGAATGATTTAGGACCAAAATACATCAGTGACCTCCTGACCCAGTATGAACCTACAAGACTCCTCAGGTCTTCTGGATCTGGTCTTTTATCAGTTCCCAGAGTCAGAACCAGACATGGAGAAGCTGCTTTCAGCTTCTATGCTCCACATTTCTGGAACAAACTCCCAGAAAGCCTCAGATCAGCTGAAACACTCAGTTTATTTAAATCAAGGTTAAAGACCCACCTGTTCTCCGCTGCATTTACATAAAGTTTTATTAGAAAGTCCAAATCCACACGGTTGCTTTTAAGCTGTCCTTTGTTCTAATTCTGTTTATTTTTAAATCATGTTTTCATTCTTCTACTTATGCTTTTGTTTCATGTAAAGCACTTTGAATTGTCCTGTACATGAATTGTGCTATACAAATAAACTTGCCTTGCCTATCACATCCAAAACAAAAAACCTGCTGTGTAATTTGAAAGAGAACTGCTATCCCTCTCATATCAATAAAAATAATGTTAGGATTGAAAAGGAGTTTTGTGCCAGCATATCGTTTGCTATAATAAACTTTTCCTCACAAGCTCCATAAAGTGTCCATCTAATGTTATTTAGTGGAAATAGACTTTTTTTTTTCATATTTAGCTTACTTTTCTCACATTTAGCACACTTTCATCACATTTAAGCAGAAAAAGTGTCTAAAATCATCATATACCAGCATGTTTGTATTGCATACATCTTTAAAAATCTAAATTCTAAATATTAAATCTAAATATTAAATCTAAATATTAAATCTAAATATTAAATCTAAATGTTAAATCTAAATCTAAATTTTAATCGTTAAATCAAAATGCTAAATCTAAATCTAAAAGTTAAATGTTAAATCTAAACGCTAAAACTCAAAGTGAAATGTTAAATCTAAATGTTAAATCTAAATAAAAATGTTAAATCTAAATGCTAAATCTAAACGTGAAATGTTAAATCTAAATGTTAAATCTAAATCTGAAAGTGTCAGCTAAATATTCTCAAAGAGGAAGCGTTCGTTTGAGAGAAGAAAACAAATGCAACGGAGAAAACTCTTGTGGGCATGTCCACTAATGTCGAGAGTAATTAGAGGGGCGTAGTTAATTTGCATATCTTTGAGAACATTTAGCTGACACATTTAGATTTAACATTTAGCATTTAGATCTAATATTTAACATTTAGATATAGCATTTAGTTTTAATATTTAACATTTAGGTTTACTGTCTAATATTTCGATTTCACATTTAGATTTAACAATTAACATTTAGATTTAATATTTAGATTTTTTAAAGATGTATACAATACAAACATGCTAGAATATGATGATTTTAGACACTTTTTCTGCTTAAATGTGGTGAAAGTGTGCTAAATGTGGGAAAAAGCTAAATATGAAAAAAGGTTTATTTCGGCCGCTGCTGCTGTCCACCACATCTGCCTGTGGTTCTCGTGCAGACTCTCCACAGACCAAACATTCAACTGTAAACTCTTGAAAACCCACTTTAAATGCAAAAAGGTAAATTCGAGTATCAAGAACATTAAAATAAAATGATTAAAATGTAAAAGTGTGGATGAAATTTCTGGAAAAAAACAAAGGCATATTGAATTAATAAATAAATAAAATACAAAACCACTGAAACTAGGATGTAAAAGACTCAAAATTTAGGATTTAACTGGAATTTTATAACAATAAAGTACAAAAACAGCTATAGTATGTCAACATGATACAAATATTTTGTTCCACGATTAATTTGTAATAATAATAATAGGGGGTGTACGTTAAAGAACATGCAAGAACAAAAATAGGATAAAGAAAATATTTCCACCTAATATTACGGACTTTAGAATGAACATTTTCTATGTCAGTGAAGGGAAAGAAGATCTTTTCTCAGGTGAATCGAACCAGTATCGATATATTTTAAGCAGGGATATAGAAATATGAAATCATCCATGAGATGGCAGTAATGCAATTTCGGCTGCCGATGAAGCTACACAAGAAGAATAAGTCACTTCCGCCTAAACCGGAACAGGCGCCAAAATCAAAAAGTTGTTTTTGTTTTTTTCTGCTAGACGAGAGCAGATAAACAAAGCGCTAGTCAACTTTTTTAGTATATAAATGTAGTTATATTTGCTTGAGTGATATTTAGACTTTTGTGAAAATGGACCCAACAACAGAGTTTTTCGCCAAACTGAGAAGGCTGGCAGTGACTTTGGAAACGGAAACTTTACGGCTTCAACACACCTTTGAGAATCGCAGTGAGGAGAGTGACAGTGGTAAGTGAACCGAAAACCTGCTTACATCTACTTATAAACATCCAAAACATGTTTTATGATCATAATGTGTCTTCATCTTGTCTTAGAAACGACAGCCAGCGCGATGCGAGCGTATCATGAACTGAACTGTGAAGTCGGCAGTTTAAAGGTGCACCGATTTGTTTACAACACCACACCGTATCTTAGCTGCATGATATTTACATTTAGGGGGTTAAAGACGCATTGAAGCCTTAGTAATAAAGCAGTGGACACCAAATTCAGTCCTTGAAGTCTCTATGATGTTTTCCTGCTTTAACACACCTGGTTTCAATTATTAACTTAATTAACTGGCCTTTGCAGAAAGAATATGATCACGTGCTGAGGAGATATTTTATCTTGTAGAATCAGGTGTGTTGGATGAGTGAAACAAGTAAAATTGGTGACATCAATGACTGAATTTGTTGAATTATGTAAATAAAGTATGTGAAAAGACTCAAAATCAAAACAAATTAGTAGAAAATCCCATTTCATTCAGGAATTTGATATTTATTGCCACTTTTGGCATTTATCAACACAAAATATACTTGGAAGACTTTTTCTTTTTCAAAAAAAGAATCATTGGAATAAATTGTGCACTGATAATTAGAAAACAATGGCATGCTCAGTTTTAAACTAAATGACTGAAAACAAATTTAAAGTGCTACAGAAGTAAGAAGACTTTTAAAATATAATCTGGTGCAGTTGGTAGAGCTGTTGCCTTGCAGTGAAAAGGTCCTGGGTTCAAATCCGGACTAGGATGGAGTTTGCATGTTCTCCCCGTGCATGTGTGGGTTTTCTCCAGGGACTCCGGTTTCGCCCTACAGTCCAAAAACATGCAAGAGGTTAATTGGTGACTCTAAATTGTCCCTAGGTGTGAGTGGTTGTTTGTATATGTGTGGCCTTGCGATGGACTGACGACCTGTCCAGGGTGTCCCCTGCCTCTTGCCCCATGACTGCTGGAGATAGACACCAGCTCCCTGCGACCCTGAACAGAAAGAAGCAGGTTCAGAAAATGGATGGATGGATCTTTTATTTTAGTTTCCTGAAATAAGGAGTAACATGCAAAAATATGACTTTAACATTATTATATTTGCACATGCCACAAGTACAGGTCAACAAAATGCAGATTACATCCAACCAGTAAAGCTCATAAAGTAAGTAAATAACATGTAATACACTTTAAGTGGTGTATATGAATAAATATATCTCTAGCTAATATATTAGAACTGCAAGTATTGGTAAAATGTATCAGAGTAAAAGTACAGTACAATAAATTACTTTCACTTCAAAACTGGGTTCATTAAGTTATTTTATAAGAGTAAATTCTATTTGACCTAATTAACTGAAATAATACTTTAAATGGCCAAGTAATACTGATAACATTTGGAAGGGGCGGCAGTAGCTCAGAGGGTAGAGCAGGATGTCTGGTAACATGTTTATGTGTTGGTTGAAATTAGAAAATAATCCTTGAACAATCTTGATGTGGTCCTTTTTGGTTAAACCACTCTGTGGCCTTCTCATCTGTCATACAGGAGGAGATCCAGTGTCAGTTGGCAGAACAGAAAAAAAAAGAGAACAAAGTGAACAACTTTATTAAAGCCTGTAGAGTGATGGAGCAGAGGGTTTCTAAAGACATCCAGGCAGTCAGGACACACTGGGAAACATATGGTTACCAAGTTCCCTGTGATTCCCACAAACCTAGCAGTAAGTGATCACCATAACCAGTTTTATTTGTGTCTTTGGTTTTAACTAAAACCACAAGATGGTTTTAAAGTTTGGTTTAGGTGAGTCTTTGTCCTTCACAGAAGCAAACGATCAGGAGACTGAGGTGAAGGAAACAGAAGACGATGAGGCCAGATCAGCAGATGGAAGTCAGGGGGAAGCTGAAGGGACTCACTGCTCATCGCCCCCGGTAACAGAGCAGGTCTTCACTGATGTGATGCGAACCCCTCAGCTCTCAGATTTTGGTCTGTCTGAGATACGGCTGAAGAGAGCTCTGGGTGGGGCAGAGTGGATCTCTGAAGTTCCACCTATGCCTGAGATGATCCTCCCACTGCCCTCATTCAACACACCAGCACCCCCACCCTTACTCCTAACTCCTAAGTGCGCTCTGCGGATGGATGATGACGAGCTGCAGACGCCACAGATGCACCACTTTGGCATCACGGAACACACCGCATGTCTGAACAATGACTTCACTATGGATCTCTTCAAGAAGAACGTTGAGAAGACCCAAAGGTAGCCCACCATGTGTCTTATTTAGTAGCTTTTACTCCCACAAATCTATTTGTTGTGTTTAGTTTTGTTTCTGTCGTTCCTCTCTAGATCATCGCAAGATGCAGCTGTACCAACAGTAAACTCAGGTATGACAGGTATGAAACTTAAAGGTGCTTCACTAGCAGCTGAAACAAAAAGCTTTGATTTATCTTAATGGTTTCTGATCTGCATTTCTCTGAGTCCTCACAGAAGAACAAATCTGAAATGGTTTAATAAACTCATCAAGAGCAGGTTTTGATTTGATCCCTGAAACCAGGTTTTATGGGTCAAAGCAAAAGAATATAATGGATGCAGGTGGAGATCAGAGCAGACACAACTAATAACTATATTTCTTCAACCTTTTTTTTTGCAAATTTCAATTTCTTGCTTTTTATTTGAGTCTAAAAACAGTTTAGGTTTTGATTTAAATGCGTTTTTTTAGTCAGAAATCGGTAAATTGAATTCTGTTATAAACATACCAGTCTCAAACTATTAAAGCAGTACTAAATAACTTTTACAACTTTAAGTTACTGTTTTAAACTTGTCTAAGTGGATAGTCACTGAAAAACATGTTCAGCTTCACTTTAGACTCTCCGATTGCTTTACAATAGACTAAATAACTTCAGTAATTCGGGTCGCAGCCGTGACGGTGTACTGACAATTTATGCTGCCCTGTTGAAAAATGCTGCCATAGTAAGAATTGACAACTTATTTCATAATGAAATGTCTTTAGACGCTTATACAGTATTCTTGTTTATGGTGAGTGTTTACTGTTAATTATTTAAACATATTTTTATGATCCTTCTCTGATATTTTCTATATAAAATCCCTCTGTGTCCTTGTCGGCCATTGTTGGGTTCATCTCCTCTGGGTGTGTCCAAACATTTGCCTGTTGCTCTGACAATGCAAAGAAAGTAAAAATAACATCATATTTAGTGTTCCTGTCCTGGGAGAATTTATTTGATAGATAAAGCATATTTATGGAAAAATATAGAAACAAAATAAATGATCAATCTGTTTACTGAAGTTAAGACTGTAGAACGGCACATGTGCAGAAGAAATCGGCAGCACATCTCGACAGGTAGCATATTTCAACAGAACACCGGTTCCAGCAACAGCTGTCTCAGACACGACTGTGGAAAAGTTATTTAGTACTACTTTAAGATATTGTTTTTATCCTCAGATGATAAGATGGCATCCCCAGAACCGCCTGTGTTATCCACCCCTGGATCAAACGGTCAGTGTTTCCCTCAGAAGCAAGACAAACATTACCCAGAATCCCTGTGTCGCCCTGGCAACCTGCCCGCCACCCCTGACATTCCAACATTTCAAACACCATATTTGAACAAGCTGGTCAGCATCAAAAAGGTATTTGATTTGAAACCTTCTGTTTGAGCTGACAGCCAAGTCTAAATTAATCTTTCTCTAAGAGTTTGTGTTTGTGTTTCTCCGTGTCTTTGCAGAATCCACAGCCTGAGCCAATCAACACACAGTCTGTTGACGACACCAACAATCTTGAACTTCAAACATCTTGTAATGGCTCGAACCACATGTGGGAGCACAAGATGCCAGAGCTGTCCATCTTTGTGGAGGACAAGCAGATGCCAGAGATGCCAAACTTGGAGTCTTCTTTAGGAAATTCTCTGCAAGCTGTAAGACCAAAGCAAACAAAAAACATCAGAATTTCATAACCCTAAGAGCAGAAGAAGTGATCTGATCAACAGATGTGAAGAAACTCGATTACTTATCGTTTCAGGAAATGGATCTAGTATTTAAACTGAAGGACACTAGTGTGGAAACCTCTTTTATTAACACTTAACTCAAGGCTGACATCCTCTTAGAAAGCAGTTATGATCATGATCCTTAATTTCTTATAACTGAATTTAAATCCTCTACAGAAAAATCAAGTATTGAGACTAAATATTGAAATATAATCAATAAACCTGTGTTTTACTGTATGTGTGGCTTCTTGCTATTTACTGTGATCACCTGCAGAGACATGGAAAGATCAGTGAGAATATAATGACAGGAAAAGACACATCTGTCAGTAGTTTGGAGCTGGATGGACCAACCCAGGAGTTCAATCTGGGAACGCCTCGTATCAGAACAAACTACCAGGAACCCAGCACTCCCGAAATGCCCGACCTCAGCTCTGTTACACAGGACATATGTAAAGTAAATATTGTTCCTGTGACACAGTGATTATTTTCCCTGCTTATTTTAAAAGACTTCACTTTTTATTTGAATGATTTAAATCCACTAAACGCTTCATGAGTTTGACATATTTCAAAGCTTTAAAAGTTTGATGTTAAATTAAACTTTTCTCTTTTATGTTGCAGCTTGTGTCTCAGGCTCAGATGAAAAAGACAACCACTGTGTCCGTGCACTCCGGTGTAGATCCAGAGATCAACAGACAAGGGTACACTAACTTTCCTCTAAACACTTTAAAAGGAATATCAATTAAGACGGACAATACAGAAAGTAGGATTTTAATTCCATGAAGTTCTTGTTTATTTCTTTATTTTTTTAATACCCCAAGAAGTTGAAGAAAGTTTTAACAGATCAGTTAGTCAAACATGAATCTTGTGCTGCTAACACAGTCACAGGTGAGTCAATTAGCTTATAAACTAAAGTTGGAAACTCAATCAGTAGATTTAAGTTATTAGGGTTTTTTTGTTTGTTTAAAAACCTTTTTTCACAATTTTATTAGTTTATGCACTGCATTTCATGATATAGTGACAGTTTAAGCAGATTATTTATTTATGTCACCATTTATGGAAATATTTACATATTGCCTCACAATCTTGGTTGAATCTTTTATTTTGAAAAGTTGCCAACCATTCAGCACATAATTATTTAAGACATTTATATTCTATTAAATCAAGAAAATATTGTAATTCTTTCTTTCTTTTTTCCATCCAGACCTGTTCCAAAAACAAAGAGGGTGTCTGTGGTGTCACAGAAAGAGTTTCAGACTTTACCGAACTACCTGAGAATAATGACGCTAAGCAGCCTCAACCAGGCGATCAACAACATCAACGAATTCATGGAGAAGACTCACAGCGTCTGTGGTGAGATTAGAAACCAATCTCTGAAGAACTTGAGCAAATATAAATGTTTTTTTTTATTATTTTAATAAGTAAATCCAGGAATTCATTTCAGATTTATAATAGCTGAGATACTACTCGGCTTTTTAATGTTACGTTTTATTAAACTGAACAAGACTGTATATGTTAAAATAAATAAAAACTTGCTATTTAAGTTTTGCTCAGATCTTTAAAAGTGTATTTCTGAACATGTTTTTATTTGTTGTAGCTTTTTTGAACAACTTCAGATTAGAGAAATAGAGATTAGTTCTGACCAGATTGATTAATCCAAATGAACTAGTGATCTTAAATTTAATGTTTTCATATTAATTCAAACAAACATGATTCTATAAACTGTTACATCACCTTCAGTGTAAATCCAGTGTAGATCTGTGTATCTATTATCTAAATACATGACTGGATGAAAATGTAAAACACGAAGGTGATGAAGTATAAAAACATCATGTTCTGTTCTGTGGCGCCCTCTGCAGGAGAAATGAAGAAGTTCACCACGGAGGATCTTCGGAGGATTACTGGTGTTGGAACCATGGCTCCTGTATATGTTCTCTGTCTGAAGGAGCTACAGAGGTTGAAACAGCTGGATGGTGTTTTGGATACTGATGTATTCAAACTGATAACTCATGACTAAAGATTGTAGGATCGGTGGGTCATGGAGACCTTCATCAGGACTCATTAAACCTGAATCTAGTAGGTAGAGAAATGTTGATTTGTACGCTGGAAGTAACAAAGCGAAGTATCAGAGTCAGCAGGTTTTATATTTGTGCATTTAGATTAGAAAGTGTTCTGTTACATGAGTTATTGAATGTTTGATGGAAATAAGTTGTTCATAATAAAATCAGAATATCCAGCACTAGTGGTCTGCTGATGAAGTGTTGGGAACGTGCTGCATATTGTGCCGGTGTGTTAAACTTAGCCGTTGTCTAGTGGTTCCACTCAGTGACAGCCGGACGATGTCAGGACTTTAAACTGAAGCCTCTTGGGGTCAAAAGCTTTGAAACATTAATACATGACCTCAGAAGGGGTCAGATAATGTCATGTGACCTTTACATCACAGAAGAAAGAAGCTCCAGAGTCTGAGTTATCTGTTAAACACAGTGAGTTCTGAAGACGTGTCACAGAGGTATTTAACGGATGGATGGATGGATGGATGGATGGATGGATGGATGGATGGATGGATGGATGGCTCTCCACTCTCTGAATTTAGAAGTTATTTCTAAAAAATGTTTAAACTATCATTTGTGTATTTCACTGCTTTATCAGCTCAGTTTCAACTTTTTTCTGATGCGAGGTTTGTTTAATTTAAAGATATATATTAGGTATAAATATTACATGAATGAGTAAAATTTAAAATCTTCATAGTTCAACTTTTTGGGGCTTTTTTTGATTCTGCTGCTCTACAGGAAGTTCTGCTTGTTAGCGCTCTCAATGGTCTCTGTAGGACAGGATGTGCCAGGACATGCACCCTCAGAAATCTGCACTAACTCCACAGCAGTGGTCCTGATGTAGTTTTTACCAGCTGTTTTATCCGGAGTCAGAAATTAATTCTTCTTTTTTTCCAAATTCAGAATAAAGTTTTTCCAAAATTTTCTCCTCCCTGTTTTCCTTGTCATTATGTCCTTGATGACCGTTATTGAACTTTGCACCACAGTCACGGGTCATCAGGGTGTAAAGCAGGATGCAGGAGTCAGGACACGCCCCCTGTGGAGAGCCAACACTGTCCATGCCTATCAGTCAGAAAGTCCAGCATCCAGTTCTGTTGGAGCTGTTCAGTCTTGGTAGGCCCAGTTTGGTGATCAGATTTTTGGGGAATTATTGTATTAAAGGCTAAACTGAAATCCTTGAAGAGCATCCTTTCTTCTCCAGGTGTTCCAGAGTCAGGTGAGTGCAGCATCCTCAGTGGACCAATTCAATCAATATGCAGATTGTAATGAGTCTATTGATCTTTAACTATAGCCTCTTGAAGCTCTTCATTATTACTGATGTGAGTGCTTCCTTGTTTGGACCATGAATACACACCAAAGTTTGCTGGAAGACATTTATGGTGAAAAAATGGTGTTAAATATTATTATCTTAAAAATCTGCCTTTTAAAAATGGCCTTTTTCAGTTTTTGATTAAAAACTTTTGGAACATGTTGTTTCAGAGGACTTATTACTTATGTGAAATAAACCTGTCATGTAACTGCATTTCATTTGGTTATTATTTAATACAGATTAACCGCTTATTAAACCAACAACTAATCCGTTTTTCATTATTTGTCATATTTTTGATGTGCTTCTACCATAAGTATTATTTCAAATGTTGTTTTTGTTCCAATATAGCAAATGCAGCCTCTTCCTGACACTTTTTCAGTTTTTCTTTTAGTTAATAAGTTAGAAAACTGTTTCTCGTTATTTTTGTCTCTGTCTGCTAAATGTTTGTTTTTAATTTAACTTCTTTTATTATCTTTGAATAAAAAAAATCCCTTTGAGGTTTTTCATAATCTGTTGATTTATTTTAATTTATGGATTAAAGAATTGACTCCACCTTGCGTATGGGAGATCAAAGATGAGGTAAAAGAAATGCCTCTCACTCTTTTACTTTTCCCTGTACTGCACAGAATTATCCAAACTACATCAACTACAACAATCCTTGTTGTTTGTATGATGGTGCTACAACAACATCATTTGCACAGGAGACTTGACCTTATCAGAATGTCTTTCCTCCACATATATTAGATTTTTTAAAAAATTTGTTAATTTTTTATTTTCTTTTACATTGTTGCATTCATGACTACAAATTAAGCCGCATAATTTGAAACGACACAATTCATTTTAAACAAAATTACACAAATTTACATGTAACAAATATTTCACACACTTATGTATGTACATTTTTATTATTAACCATCATATTATTCACATTGACTTGTTTCTGTCTTTGAACCGAACTAAACCGAGCAGAGTGATAAGTGGTGACAATATACGATCTTTGAGCTGGTTGCTGACGTGCGTTGGTCCGTCACGTGACCTGTGGAATGTTAACAATGCAGCGAGTGTCCAACTTTGTGCTGAATTTCTGATCCTGCCTGAAGTCAGAGCAGAAAATGGAGGCTGCTTTCATCAGATTTACATCGTTCCTTTGCTTCCGCTGAGCTTCTCCGCTTCGTGTCCACGTCCAGCAGCCGAGACAAGCCGAGACACGCACTTTAAAACACGGAATTTACCCTCATTCTGGACTTATTCTCGCTACTTCTATCACATGGTAAGTCGAGTTACTTTTTTGGGGAGGGGAGTGGTGGTATGACTTTTTTCCACGACTTGTAGATTAAAATATTTCCTAAGAGATGAGTTATAACGTTAAAACAAAGAAAACCAAAGTTGGTTTCGTCACTCCGTCTCAGTTTGAAGTGTTTCGGGGGTTAACGGAGTTGCTGCCTCCATAGTTTTTTTTTTTTCCTGCAGAGGAATGTGCTCCTTCCCTCAGCCCACAGCTCAGCCTGGGGTGCAGTGAGGAGGCCAAACATGAGCTTTCAAACATGGCTTTCTGAAGCTTTTCTTCTCCAGGGACCTGAAACTGCATATACAGGACTTTTCTAACGGTTTACTAATCATGCAAATTAAATCAGAGACCGTAATCTTCAAAGCTTGTCTGATTTTTTTTAAAACTCAGCTGAGACTCATTTTTAGGGTCTAACTAGCTTGTAACTTGCACAGAAAGTGACCTTTACGTCATAGATACATATTTATATTCACATTAAAAAATAATAATAATCACTAAAACCATCTTTAATCAGTCAACATACTGTTGAGTAATTTCCTTTTAAATAAAAACGTTTTTGAGTTATTTAAAGTGTGAGCTGGTGTTGAGGTCAACCCCCCCCCCCCCACACACACACACAGTCACCTGGTTTATTCCAGCTGCTGTTCATCACACCTGTACACATGTTTGAGTTCAGAGAAGTTGGTGCTGTCATTCACGCCACAGCTGGATCTCAGGTTTTGAGGGGTTTTTTGTACAGGAGGATCCTCTGAACTGACCGTAGTGCAGATGTTGACAGATGTTTAGTCACTAGGAAACTTGAAACAAGGGATGAAATTGCCACTTTGATGCACACAGGTACTTTTTAATCATTCTGACTTGAAGTTGCACTTGTTCTTTATGTCAGATTTAAAATGCAGAATAGTAAATGGCTCCACTAGCCAAAAAATCCTACCACCTCATGCAGGACTGTGAAACTTCAGAACATTCATTTAAAGTCTTTTTAGACCTAAAAGTGAAAGTTTGATGAAGGGAGTGGGTCTTTTCCTAACATCAGCACTCAGTGATTATCATTTATTCTGCAGGTCATGTTGATTCATAACATTGAAAGTTTATATTTCCTCATTTTCATCCTCATTTGAAAGCTGGTTCTGTTTTACAGCTCAGAGTTTTCAAAATCGTTTTAGAATTAAATTCCTGTCTTAACAAAAAATTAATTTAGTTTCTTGTCCAAGTCATTTAAAAACATGTAAATTATAAGATTCATGTTTGATGCAGCGAGACTGAACGTTTCTCTGTGTGTATGTTTATTATGATATAATTAATGCTCTGAATAAAAGTCAGGTTGACATCCAGCTTAGAGCACGTGGAATGAGCTGGTTAGTAGTAACCATGACACTGGATATTTGTGTTTATCGTCAGGGTTTTCTCTGCAGAGTAATGCCTTTAAAAATGTTGTATTCTCGTAAATCTTTTGGGTTGAAGCGTCTTGGACAAAGATCTAAACCCTGTCTCCAGGCACATACCCTCCACATACATCATGTATATTTATTTGGGTTATTTTGGTCAGTGAAGTCTGTCCCGTGATTCAGACGTGGTATTTTACTTGTAGTTGACAGTGGGATGGAACGCTCATCTCTCACTCATGGCACTCAAAGCATCACAGGAATGGAGACGAGATCATAGAGATGGAGAATCATTTATTCCACCTGGCCTCACTTTACCCCACTTTACCCACTAGCAGCTATATTTAAAAGAAAGAAGTTTATTTGTGTGTCCAGAGTTTATTTGTCTGAACAATGAGGACTGTGTCGTTCTTAGAAATGTCCCAAAGGGACGAAGAGTGGCTTGGGGGCGGGGGGTTTATATAATATAATCACAATAATATCGTTTCCTTTTTTTCAGACTTTTAGTCTTTTAATTAAACATTATGTGTGATATAATTAACTATTTGCTTTGAATCAAGTCTGATTTTCGAAATGAAACAGATAATAAACATTTTTTGGAGCTACTAAGGATCATTGTAGATTCAAAGGAACAGTATGTAAGAATTAGACCTTGTTGTTGTTGTGGGTGTGTGGTTTGCTTGTTCCCTCCCGGAAAGGGTTAAAGACCCACTCCGATGAAAATCTTGCTTTTCATGTCGCTAACATGTTCTTGTGGCATTTTTCTGATGCTAGAGGACAGAAAATTAAGCTCAAAGTTGTATTTCTGCATTCAAATCACTGTGAATTAGTAACAGACAGAAAAATGCCTGAAAAAAACCTGATTTGTGACATAGAGAAGCTAGTGGGCGGGACATAAGCTCCTGCTCTACTAGCTTACAGCTAGCGGTAGAGCTAGCTTACAGCTAGCGGTAGAGCTAGCATAAACAGAGAGCTCTCATCAATGTGGAGGGGTGGGGGGATCTTCCGTGCTAAAGGTTCCACCCACAGCACAGAGGTGAATTTCTAATGAGCTACTTCTGCTACTTCCTAGAAAATGGCACAGATGTTGTGATATTGGGTAAAAAAGCCTTAATCATAATTTAAAGACCACTGAGACGCTTCAAAATAGCTGAAAGTATGATCAAAGTGGATCTTTAAGATGTTTTTCAGACATGTGCAGTGACTCTGTGACTGTTTTTCTTATTTATTTTATTTGATTAACATGTTTAAAAGTAAAGCTACCTGACAGTGAGAGTCTGTTATACACGCAAGAACATTTAAAACCTCTGTAAATGTTAAACGTGCTCAGTGAAATACTAGCTTTAGCCGTCTGTTAGCTACACTAAGTAACTTTTATTATCAAGGATGACCTCCGTGTCCCACTCTTTTAGTTTCTAGTGAAAATTCAGACAGGAACACCGAGTAAGGACCAGGTGGACGATATACAACAACAAATGAAACTTTACTCTGAATTCCAATTTGGGTCAAGAAAACTGAGGGTCAGAGACTCAAAAGAATTATGACTAACAGACATCTAATATTCAGTAAGATGCATCTAATGTTTTTATTTATTGGTTCTATAATAGTAACAGTAGCTACGTTTACATGGGCACATTTAATTGGAATAAATGCCCAAACGGGAAAAAAAATACGTCATGTAAACATGTCAATCAGAATGTTTTGATCCGATGCAGCCTGATCAGAATGAAATGTCCTTCAGATCGAGAGGGGTGGTTTTGTCCGATCTTCATTCGGATAGACGTGCATGTATACACCCATTCGGAAAGAAAGGATGAAAAAAGCCCACTGCGCATGCGTACAACTTCAGCGTGACGTCTTTCCACTTTCACAGACCCAAGTAGAAAACATGGCGGGAGGTAAACAGAAGTGGTCTGCTGGTGCAGTCATCCTGTCATCCTGCTCTCCTCTCCTGTGGCGGAGGAGCAGTAGCAATATGTATTCAGTCGCTAGCTTGGTTAATGCTACCAGTAAAAACCCAAACATAAAGGTAATCACCCGCAGAAGGTCCATATTGGGGATAACGTGAGTCAGCTCGAGAACACGATGGGGCGGGAAAGACGTGCAGAAAGGACGGAGTTTGTTTACTTTTTTTCTTCCCCCGGAAAGACAACTCGCTGTGCGCATGCTCAACTCATTTAACCTGATTGAGTGCTTGGTGCATGTGTACTCATGGCATGATCAGATCATTTCAGTTAGTGTCCATGTAAACAGGGATTTGGGAATTCAGATCGACCAAGATTTTAATCAGATTGGGGAAATTTGGCGCATGTAAACGTAGCTAGTGTTTATCTTAATCAGTCAGTCATTATCTTTACCCGCTTCTTTCTGTTCAGGGTCTCAGGAAGCTGGTGTCTATCTCCAGCTGTCACTGGGTGAGAGGCGGAGCTACACCTGGACAGGTCACCTGTCCATCACAGGGTCACACTGATAATGTACCAATTAACCTCCAGCAGGTTTTTGGTCTGTGTTTTTGGTCTGTGTTTCTCCCTGGAGAAAACCCCCACACATGCATGAAGAAGGTCCTGACTGGACAGCGCTGCCCACTACTCCACCGTACAGCTCGTGTTTATTTTAGTCAGATTATTTTTCGTCCCTGATGTTTTGTTTAATTTGGACTATGGGTGAGCAGAGTCTCTCTCAGTGGGAATGGGTGAGAGCCCTACTTCCTAGTCTGGACCCTGGAGTGTCATGGTTTTGGATTTGGATGATGCTCCAGTTCTTAAAAACAACACGTTATATGTATTTATTCATTTGCAACACTACAGGGAAAACTGTGACTGCTGGGAAACGGCTGCATCTCACTTTGGCTCTTGAAACTGAAAAGGATGTTACTTTTCCTTTTATTTTGGCGGGTGCTGATTACATGAGGGCGGATCCACAGGATGGAGCTTATCATATTTTAATGCAGGAGTTTAAAGTTTTTCCCCTCCACATTTTTGAGCAGACCTGTTTATAAACCTGCTCTAGTTTCTCTTTTCTTTTGTTTTAGTAGAACAGCTACATTTTCTGTTTTCTGATGAGTCATCAAGAAAAGAGTTTCTAATAGTTACAAGTTTCCAAACACAGGATACTCTGGAGGAATATCATGTAAAAAAGTGACTGTTTTTCATTTGAACTTTAATAGATTTGAGAGGAAATTTATACTATTAGGGAGATAATTGTCCCAGAATGAACTCTTGTTTTGTTTTTCGGAGCTCCTCCAAAGAAATTTTCTATGAAAACACAGAATCTTTTCTTTTTCTTGAAGCAATAAACTTGTAAAAAAAAAAAGGAAAATTGGAGACATGTTTATGAAAACACTGTATCATTGTGATCCAGATTTCTGTCAGTGCTGCAAACAACTGCTCTCTGTTATCTGACCCTCTTTTCAGTGCAGGAATTCTCCAAGTGTTACTCAAACGAAAGTGTTTCTCTTTAATCCTCACGTGAGTCTCCGGACAGGAACATGTGCACATTTTTCACATGTAATCCAACTGCTCAGGGAGGAGTAACGCTGTCTTGGCAGAATTTGGAGTATGTTCCTCCAGATAAGACTGTCGGGTGGTGTGAAATGTCTAATCGGTGGTGGGGGGGGGACAGACTGATGTGCTGTGACCCCTTGCCGGAGCTCTGGGCGCTCACAGGGGTGTTCACTGATGACTGAGCTGCAGAAGTATGTAGTGACTGCGGCTCAGTTGTGCAACTGGAGTTTTATGACCACCGACATTCCTGAATTATGCAGACGGAATGCAGCAGTGCTTATTCACCCCTCATACTGAATCTGACTCCCTGGTTTCCAGGTAATAATAGTCTGACATTCTGTGACCACTGGTTACATCCCTCATCGGGATCTTTAGAGATTCCCTTGTGTCGTTTCTTTCAGATTTTCTGTCCTAATCTCTCAGTCAAAGCACGATGTTCTTGTGGTTACGTTGGGATGATAATAAACAACATGTATACTGACTGTATCTTTACGTTCACAGGAGCAGATTGGCATCATCATGGTTTGGCTCCGTGGCGCCTACATGTACGGCTGCGTTTCCTGGAACATGCTGGAAGCTAAGCCTTGAAAGTCACACCATGGAATGCCTGTAGTATCCCTCTTCTCCATCTACACCACAAGAATTCAGAAACAACTGAGAGACACAGAGGAGGTCTCTTAAATCTGTGCCGATCTGTTCCTGCAGGTGTTTTATCTATATAGGTCAGCCAGTTTTTTCTTTGGAGGGGGTGGAGTTGAGTCATTGCCAGTTCGCTTTAGGGTAGGTGCCGGCCTCGGGCACACTGGCTATGAGGCCCAAGACTTTTCCAGCGGCCCCGTACGTGGGCAACACGCGGCAGAGGCTTCAGGAGATAAAAGAGGGCCTGAAGCAGCCGGCCAAGCTGGTGAGCCAGGCTCTGCATGGGGGCAGCTCCCGGGCCGAGGGCAGCAGGGGGGCCGACTCTAAGAGCGGGAAGGACACAACCAGCCGACAGCAGCAGCTTCGACCGCCACAGAAGTTCAACAACTACCAGAATGCTCTGCGAGAAATCCGCAGGTCTCTCATGCCCTTCGCCAACGAGTCGGGGGAGGCAGGAGAGGTGAACCGACAGATGCTACAGGAACTCGTCAACGCCGGCTGCGACCAGGTGAGTCTCGCAGAGGAACCGTCTTACTGTGATGCTGCTGACTGATGTTGGACTTCTGTCTTTCAAAGGTTGAATTGGGACATTAATGGTCAGTGTGTGTAATAGCTTCTCTACCTGAAGTAGAAAAATACTAACAATGTGAGGAACCTCGGAGCTGCAGAACGCTGACAGCTGACACTTTCATGAGAGTTTATGTTGTCGGCTGAACAGCGTGTTACAAGTTGCTGTGTATCAATGTGCCACAGCAAGGAAAACACATTCATTTCAGCTGAAGAATTTATTTAAACTATGTTTATAATTTGTGTTCTTGCATCTTGGATGTCTTCAGCCTCCTTTGGTAAGACCCCCCCCCCCCCACTGAATTTGTAGAAAACACTGGAGTTCTCTGTGCTCAATACAATACGACTCCCTCCTGCCAAGTAGTAATTCAATTACATAACATCAGGTGGATTTCTCAACTGGACTGTTTGGCTTGTTTCTGCCTTGAACCCACTTTGTCAATAGAACCATATGATCGAGTGTTTCTGTTGGAAGTGGTGCTTTGATGTTCAGCATCAGCAGTCAGAACCTGATGAGTCAGAGAGACGCTGTTAATCACTTCACCTTCGTTTAGTAGGAGAATTAGCATCAACATAAAGGTCCAATCCTCATTTAATATGTTCATTAAACTACATTTGCAACATATTTATTGTCCAAAAGCCTGGATCTGGATCATGTGAGCTAAAGATCAACGTTGTGCTGTGAAGTTTTATGGAAACGTTGAATCTTTTCAAAATAAAATACAAGAAGCGTTTTAGTTGGAACCATATCAAAGATGGAGGAGATTTATCCTGGAAGTGAAAAGTTCTGAATGTAACAAAGTTTTTACCACATGGTCCAGTTTCTGAATTCAGTCCTTTAGCGTCTCTCCTCTCTGAACACACACATGTTGTCAAAGTGAAGGCGTGTTTAAAAGCAGATGATAAAATCACAGACTGTTCTCATCAAAATGCAGCTTGTCCAGTTAAGATCTGGGGCATTTGTGGTTTTAAAAGCCCTGTGATGGAGCACGGTATGTAAAGAATGCTCCGCTCAAGCCCATGCATGGTGCTGCGAAGGAGAAGAGCCTCCTAATTGATTTCAGCTTATCACAAAAGACTCACTGTTTGTCAAGTGTTGGCTGATAGAGGGACCTTTGCTCTGCGTCTTGTTTCCACATCTGGAACGACTGGGCGCCACGTTAGAAGATCAGGAGACAAACACAGACTCAGTATTCTGAACTGAGGACGTCATCTGCTGAGTAAATCTTCAGCAGACTGACAGTCAGGCTTCTTGGTTGGATTCCTCCTGAGAATTGATGGAATCCGTCTCTAATTTCAATCAAAAGATGTTTGCGAACCAAAACTTTGAGCAGAGAAATGAACATTTGTCTCAGCTAAAAAACCCAATTTTAAAAAAGGTTTGGACTCAGAGTGAAGTGTATATAAAAATCTGATTGGTTGTCGCTTGTCCCCCAGGTGTTTCTAAAATGTGACGATTAGTTTTCGAGCCGTCAAATTCAAAATATTTTCCATCAATGCTAAAACGTCTGTTTCAACATCGTATATCTTCAGATTATTTTGGTAATAATATTTGGGTTTATGAAACTTTTACGTTCTGTTTTCATTCACATTTTACACAGTGTCATAAGTTCTCTTTAGGAATTAGCGTTGTACTGATCCTGATTAGTTTACTACGGAAACGTTATACTTCCAAAGCAGAGAAACAAAGTCAGAAGCATTATCTCGTTAAAGAGAAATGTTCTCATTATAACGAGAGAGATTGTAACAAGTTTGGTATCTCATTAAAACCAGAAACTTTCTCTTTGTTAACAAGTTTGTTAAAACAAGGAAGTTTCTTGATTTAACGAGATACTAAACTCGTTATAACCAGAAAGATTGTAACAAATATGGTATCTCATTAAAATGAGAAACTTTCTTGTTATGAACGAGTTTGTTAAAACAACAAAGTCTCTTGTTATAACGAGATACCAAGCTCGTTATAAAGAGAAGACAAACTCGTTATAACATGATAATAAACTATAAAGAGAAAGTCTCACTATAATGAGAGATAATAACAATTATGGTATCTCGTTAAAACAAGAAACATTCTTCTCATTAACGAGTTTCTTGTAATAACGACATAATGCTCCTGAATTTATTTTTCAGCCGAATTCTCTGAACTGAGGCTGTTCTGGGATCTGGATGAATTCTGGTTTTGATGTAGTTCTTGTATCTGTTTGTGTTAAAGAGACCATTTCATACAAATTTCAGGACTTTGTTGTTATTTCTTAAGTATTAAGTAATATGAAACATTTTATATCTAAAAAACATCAGGAAACACTGATTAACAGACCTTTCAATCTGTCTGCATTAAAATTCGGGTGGTTCCGGCTCCTTCCGTCAGGCTTCGTCAGCAGCTCATTCATATTTATTATTCGGATTTGCTGGACTCAGATTGGCTAACAAACTAGCCTATGAGAGCAAGGTATACTGTTTCCTCTCCCGCTGCGCATGGCAACATCAGACGTTGTGTCTTCCTGTTTGCTACGTCTTATGCTAACGGCTTTTAGCCAGCAGCATGCTAGGCGTGGTTTCAACTGTATGAGCTGATGAATACTAACGAACAAAGGAGTTGTGATGAAACAGGTACAGGCCGTTTGTACTCGGGAGAACTCGGGTTTTATCGCCACCTGCGTAGTTTGAGAGATTAAAACTGAAAGAGAAGTTATTGACCGGTTTTCACACCCACTATGAAGGTAAGAACACCTGTGGAGCTAAAATATTCAATAGAAACCTCAGAAAAACCGTTTTTAATGGAAGGACCTCTTTAAGAGACAACCACATACTACTAAACTCTTGACAGCTTTTCAGTACTTTTCTGCATCATAGTTGGTTTTGGACATTGTTACATCTCCCGTGTTCCAAAAGGCTTTTGGAGGCTGCGTTTCCTCTGCTGCAGCGTTGACCTCCATCGCTGTCACTGCTGTAAATGGACCCGTCCCGGGCGGGTCCAGTCAATACAAACAGGAAGGGAACATTCAATGGCAGCAGGGTGGAACAGTTCCTCCTCCATTGGAGTCACCACCCAACATGTCGCCTCTTCCCCTCTTCCTCTGTCTCTGCTTCATCTAACACCTCCTCAGATTGGTCTGCCGTGTTCTCACAGCTGGACTTGAATCCACTAGCAAACACTGACCGATCCGCTGCTCCTAATACTGATTTGTCAAATAAATAAACACGACTGCAGGTGGACATCTGAAACAAACCATCACTGTAAAAATGTCACAGTTTCTCTCCCTGATAACCAACAGCTACGTTTCCTCTGGAGATTTTAACAAATTCTGTTTCCTGTTTTGGTTCCATAGCATGTTTTATTCCTGTTTTCCTTCCACAGTCATCAGCATCAATGTATTTTAATGTTTATGAAACACCCATTTTTCACTGTTTTGAAGTATTTTTACTTTTCCAGCCCAGTTCTTATCAGTCTTCATCTTCCTCATCTTTCATCCCTTCTTCAGCTGCAGAACACATACCAATGTGGCTTGTTACATAATTCTTTTTTTCTAAAGGAGGAAATATTTTAGGGGGAGAGAGGGTGGAGGTGACATGCCAGGCAGCGAGATGTGAGGAATGAAAGGAAGTGAAGGGAAGGAGGGATTTCTCCTGGTTTTTTTTTTCTATAAACATCAAGCTGTTAATTTTTCTTTCTGTTTGATGAACTGCTGCTGGGCAGGAGTTAAGCACAATGTCTGAAGGTATGAAGGTGGAACAGGAGGAGGAGGAGACATCGCTAAACTCACCTGGTAAAAACCTGCAGCTTGGTTTTATCTGTTGCCACGGATGAAGAAGATGAAGATCAAGAACCAGTTTTATAATGTCCCTCCTGGTGAGACCCATCTGCTCTCCCGATCGTCCTCCATGTGGTTTTCATTTCCCGGGTCCAGAACTGGAATGTGTTTTAGAACTAGGTCAGTTATATAGCTACAACTAAAAAACACTGAAAATAATGTTTTCCATCCTCACAAAGAAAATACTCAGCCTGAGTCTGAGCCTGCTTTAGTCTGTCCTGGCAGTTTTTGGTGGAGATTCTTAGACTGGTAATTATGGGCTGGGTCTGTGGCTCGCGGCCCGTCAGAACCGTCAGGACAAGGGTGCAAATGTGGCCTGGATATTTTCAGCAGAGAGATAATAGGATAGAGGCCATCCAGATTGCAAACAGCTTGAATTCCTACTTCCTGTGCTGAGGAATGTGAGTGAGAAACATCTGTCGGCATGACAACCACTGGACCCGCCTCCTCACAACACACACACACACACAAATCCAACAGGAAGAAGCAAACTAACAACAGCCACTTTGATGCTGCTGCTGGTCACTTACTGTTTATAGTCTGATTCAATATTTACAGTTATGTTTAAACCAAATGTTTGTGTTTTATTTTAATAACAGTAAAAATATCAACTTACAAATTCAGAGCATAACCTGAAGAGGCCTGAAGAGTTATTAAAGCCTCACAGAATGTGATTTACTTCAGTGTAACATCTCAGTGGAAAACTGCTACAAAGATCTGATGAATTTCATCTCAGAAACAAAGAAATAAAAGTTAAAAAGTCACGTGGCTTCTGGATGTTAACTTAAAAGCTGCACGAATTTATAGAACTTAAAAATCCTTATGTGTGTAGAAAAGTATTGTATTTGATATTCTTCGATCTAACACACCTGACAGTAAGGAAACGGTTAACCTGGTGAGGAAACGAGGTGGAGGGACATGATGTGACAGTGCAGGGTGTCTCTGGCTCCCAGCTTTCTCCTCGGGCTTCAGAGGAATTCAACAGACATGTACAAACAGGAAGGAAAGTATAAACAGGACTGTAAGTGTGTATATGGGGAGTTCTGAGCCCTGAGACTTAAAGGTACATACGTGGGAGGGGAAGGGGGGGTTACGGTAGTTTAAAGAAACACTGATGGACATAAAGGCCCAGAAAATACACGACCCTGGTATTTCCTGGCTTTCAAAGCAGAACAGACCCATGAAGGCTGCGTGGGCTTGATTTAAAAGAACTGGTCGGGTTTTGTTTCCTGCTGAGAGACGCGGGCTGCCGCTCTGTCTGAGAAACAGCAGAAAGTCAGGTGAAATGGTTCCTCAGGGACAAATCGTCTCAAGAGCTTCATTGTCCTGCACAAATGGACAAAGACATGTTTTAGTATCATTACTGAACATTGTAGCCGTTTGCATGTTAGAAGTTAAAAGAAGCCTTTAGGAACCTCATTCTGATGTACAGTGGGGCAAAAAAGTATTTAGTCAGCCACCAATTGTGTAAGTTCTCCCACTTAAAAAGATCAGAGAGGCCTGTAATTTTCATCATAGGTATACCTCAACTATGAGAGACAAAATGAGGAAAAAAAATCCAGAAAATCACATTGTCTGATTTTTAAAGACTTTATTTGCAAATTATGGTGGAAAATAAGTATTTGGTCACCTACAAACAAGTAAGATTTCTGGCTTTCACAGACCTGTAACTTCTTTAAGAGGCTCCTCGGTCCTCCACTCGTTACCTGTATTAATGGCACCTGTGTGAACTCGTTATCAGTATAAAGAGGAGAACAGTCACGCTCCAAACTCCACTATGGCCAAGACCAAAGAGCTGTCAAAGGACACCAGAAACAAAATTGTAGACCTTCACCAGGCTGGGAAGACTGAATCTGCAATAGGTAAGCAGCTTGGTGTGAAGAAATCAACTGTGGGAGCAATTATTAGAAAATGGAAGACATACAAGACCACTGATAATCTCCCTCGATCTGGGGCTCCACGCAAGATCTCACCCCGTGGGGTCAAAATGTTCACAAGAACGGTGAGCAAAAATCCCAGAACCACACGGAGGGACCTAGTGAATGACCTGCAGAGAGCTGGGACCAAAGTAACAAAGGCTACCATCAGTAACACACTACGCCGCCAGGGACTCAAATCCTGCAGTGCCAGACGTGTCCCCCTGCTGAAGCCAGGACACGTCCAGGCCCGTCTGCGGTTTGCTAGAGAGCATTTGGATGATCCAGAAGAGGATTGGGAGAACATCATATGGTCAGATGAAACCAAAATAGAACTTTTTGGTAGAAACTCAACTTGTCGTGTTTGGAGGGGAAAGAATGCTGAGTTGGATCCAAAGAACACCATACCTACTGTAAAGCATGGGGGTGGAAACATCATGCTTTGGGGCTGTTTTTCTGCAAGGGGACCAGGACGACTGATCCGTGTAAAGGAAAGAATGAATGGGGCCATGTATCGTAAGATTTTGAGTGAAAACCTCCTTCCATCAGCAAGGGCATTGAAAATGAGACGTGGCTGGGTCTTTCAGCATGACAATGATCCCAAACACACCGCCCGGGCAACGAAGGAGTGGCTTCGTAAGAAGCATTTCAAGGTCCTGGAGTGGCCTAGCCAGTCTCCAGATCTCAACCCCATAGAAAATCTCTGGAGGGAGTTGAAAGTCCGTGTTGCCCAGCTTCAGCCCCAAAACATCACTGCTCTAGAGGAGATCTGCATGGAGGAATGGGCCAAAATACCAGCAACAGTGTGTGAAAACCTTGTGAAGACTTACAGAAAACGTTTGACCTCTGTCATTGCCAACAAAGGCTATATAACAAAGTATTGAGATTAACTTTTGTTATTGACCAAATACTTATTTTCCACCATAATTTGCAAATAAATTCTTTAAAAATCAGACAATGTGATTTTCTGGATTTTTTTTCCTCATTTTGTCTCTCATAGTTGAGGTATACCTATGATGAAAATTACAGGCCTCTCTGATCTTTTTAAGTGGGAGAACTTACACAATTGGTGGCTGACTAAATACTTTTTTGCCCCACTGTAGTTTGTCCATTGTTAATAGTTAACACCATGAATCAAGATTTTTGACAAAAACAATCAGATATGAGATTTTCAGATATTTAATGACTGTAAGGAAGCAAAGATGATAAATACAGCTCAATCCAGAAAACAACATAAAGTGGCATGTGAGTATAGAAAATGGAGGAAGTTTAGTCTGTTATGTGATTATCTGCTATTAAATGGTTTGTACCAATTAATCAATTTAATTTTAACCTTATAAATAAATAGGATGTAAAAAGAAAAGAAGGTTTGTTGTTTGAGTCCACTGTGACGTCTCATTGAACGTCGGGATAAATAAAATCACTTCTTGTTCCTGATTGTGACCAGCAGGTGGCGCTTCAGTTCCCTTTTACAGCAGCAGGTCAGGTTTGTCTCATTGCAGTTAAGTCAGATAAGTCAAGGTGTGCTCATAGACTGTGTTGTCTGGCACGCTGCTGCTATTTGTTTATTGTTGTAAATAAATAAAAATAAAAAAAAGAAATTCTGTTGAAAAATAGACTAAAGAGCAAAAAACTTAAAAACATCATTTGCTGGCGTTTGAGTCTTGTTTTACATCTGATTTTAACATGACAACAATAAATTAGATCTGAATGATGGATCTGATGACATCATTCAGATCTGTACTCGGAGTTAGATGTTCACAGCTCACTCACCTTCTCTGCTGATGGTTGTCAGACATCTTGAAAGCATCATAACATCCCTGCACGCCCCCCTTCCCCCATAAGCATCCAGCATTTTATGATCATTTAAATCTGTAAGATAAATGTTGTTATCACATAGTGTAAATCTTTACATTTGTTTAATTAAAGTAATAAATCTGTTATGGGAGTCTTATGAGTGTATAACATCACATCTGTGTTGGACAGGAAATGGCAGTGCGAGCGCTGAAGCAGACGGGCAGCAGGAACATCGAAGCGGCGTTGGAGTACATCAGTAAAATGAGTTACCTCGACCCGCGTAACGAGCTGATTGTCCGTGTCATTAAACAGACTTCACCAGGTGCAGCATTACTGTCATTGTTGTCTGTTAACACTACGTGCATGTGCTTTATGTTTATGATAATGTTTGTTTGTTTATTTTTCAGGGAAAGTTGGCATGCCAAACACAATGGACCACCGGCCCCCGTTAGAGGTCTCAGGTGAGGCCGGCGCCATGCCGCCATACCATCAGATGGGTGCTCCGATGTACGACGGAGCAGGAGGGTATGGCCCAGAAGGCGACATGACCAGACCTTATATGGGTGCTCCCCCCATTATGAATTACATGATGCCCCCCTCAAGTGCAGCTCAGGGCCCTGCAATTGGGAACCCAATGGGTCGACCTCCCAGCATGGGCAGCTATCCATCGGTGATGCCCAACCAAAGCAACCCAGGCAGCACCATGTACCCCCCAGGGGCCCAGCAGAAAGGTTACCCTGGTGGCATGGAGCAGCATGGACCCATGATGAGCTATAACATCCCTGGTCAGCCTCTGCAGCTTCAGCCGCAGCCCCCGGGGGGCCCTGTCGCAGGTCCGCACTATGATTTTAGTCATGGCAGGCAGCACTTGATGGAGCCTGCAGGTTACGGGGTCAAACGGACCCCCTCCTTCCAAAATAAGATGCAGCCACCATCTATGGCAGGCATGGGTCAGAACGGGCCAGGAGGAGCGGGTGGATACCCAGGGAACATGTATCTTTCCCCTCATTCCCACCCCCGACAGGCCAGTCCCACATCCCACCAGGTCCATATAATGTCCCGGTCCCCAGGTGGGGTGGCAGGTATGGGTCCCGAATTTTCAGATCTGCCCCAGGGTTTGATGACACCCTCCAGAGCCAGCCTAAACCTGGACCTGTATGACCACCACTGGGTAGGTCCTCCAGGTCCTGAAGGGGCCCCCCCAACCAGGCAACCCCAGGGCCCTTTCAGGGGTGAGGTGCGCGTACCCAGCAGAACAAACTCCTTCAACAGTCGTTCTACAGGTCCAAACGGTGTTCGACCAGCAATGGCTCCTTCTCCATCTGCTGGGAAACAAGAGTCCTCACTGGGCCCCCCAAACACCATCACAGCTGTGACGTCCCCACCCATCCAACAACCAGTTAAGAGTATCCGTGTGATGAGGCCAGAACCCAAAACTGCTGTGGGACCATGTCACCCTGGCTGGATGACTGCTCAGGCCCAGGATGCAACAGAACCTTTGGCTTACATGCCAGAGGAGACTTACCCACTAGAACCCACACAGGAGCCACGCTGCCCTCCCCCACCTTACCCCAAAAACCTGCTCAAGTCCGGATCAGGTGGAGAGCCAGGGGTCCTGGATGGAGCTGGAGCCCTATGTGGTGCTCAGGACCTCAGTAGTCCTCCTGCCAGAAGCACACACAGCGGCAGCAGTGGGAGCGGAAAGGGGGACGACAGCCAGCAGGTCCAAGAGAAGACAAAGATGGGCAAGGCAGAGAAAACGGTGAAAGACAAGAAGCAGATCCAGACGTCCCCCGTGCCTGTGAGGAAGAACGGGCGGGATGAAGAAAAACGAGAGTCCCGCATCAAATCTTATTCGCCTTTCGCCTTCAAATTCTACATGGAGCAGCACATAGAAAACGTGATGAAGACCTACCAGCAGAAACTCAACCGCAGGCTTCAGCTGGAACAAGAAATGTCCAAGGTGAGACAACAGATCTGGCTGCACTTCCTGTTTAAATTATGATGTTACTTAATAATGATTTTAAATAACCTACAATTTTGAGTTTGGAGTTGTTTGATTAGACCCACTTGGGATTTGTTTAAAAGACGTTCCTGGTCTGGTATAATTCAGGTGTTTAGACTTAAAACTTTCATCTTCTTTGGATTATTTTATGGTTACCTCATCATGCGAAAACAATAGCATGGAAAATGTCTCAATTTGAAAAATTAGCATAGTAGAAAATCTTGATTTTTTTTTTATTTTTAAAAAAGGATTTAATTTAAATGAATAAAACAATAAAAAGGCATATTTAACGTGTTTACTGTAGCCGTCCTGTTCAAACCATCTCTGTCCACGGTCTTTAATAATCCTGGATCTTGTTTCTAAGTTGTTTCTGTTTAATCCTTGTGTTTCCGGTGCAGGCCGGCCTGTCTGAGGCAGAGCAGGAGCAGATGAGGAAGATGCTGAACCAAAAGGAGTCCAACTACAACAGGCTGCGTCGTGCCAAAATGGACAAGTCCATGTTCGTGAAAATCAAGACCCTGGGTATCGGCGCGTTCGGTGAAGTGTGCCTCACACGTAAAGTCGACACTGGGGCTCTTTATGCCATGAAAACACTGCGCAAGAAAGATGTTCTCAACCGTAACCAGGTGATTTATTATTATTATATTGTTCCTTTTTGTTACATCGGACCTCTTCCTGTATTTTAATAACAGATGAAATTAAACTGCTAGTTGCTCCTTAATTGGTAGATCAGATTTAAATGAGTGTTGCTGCAGGTTGCCCATGTGAAGGCGGAGCGCGACATCCTGGCGGAGGCAGACAACGAGTGGGTGGTACGTCTCTATTACTCCTTCCAGGACAGAGACAGCCTCTACTTCGTCATGGACTACATCCCGGGAGGAGACATGATGAGCCTCCTCATCCGAATGGGAGTCTTCCCCGAACATCTGGCGTGCTTCTACATAGCTGAGCTGACGCTGGCCATCGAGAGCGTCCACAAGATGGGTTTCATCCACCGAGACATCAAGCCAGACAACATCCTCATCGACCTGGACGGGCACATCAAGCTGACAGATTTTGGCCTTTGCACAGGCTTCCGCTGGACGCACAACTCCAAGTACTACCAGAAAGGTCCGACAGTCTCGTCCTTCTTGTTTGTAATTTATTTGTTCAAAGGATTTAGAAGTTTAGGATTCTTTATACAAACATCACAGATGTCTGATCACAGCACGTTGGGATTCATTTGTTGTTTCCAGGAAGTCACATAAGGCAGGACAGCATGGAGCCCAGTGACTTCTGGGACGACGTGTCCAACTGTCGCTGCGGCGACCGGCTGATGACGCTGGAGCAACGTGCTAATCGTCAGCATCAGCGCTGCCTGGCTCACTCGTTAGTGGGAACACCTAATTACATCGCACCTGAGGTTCTGTTGCGCAAAGGTCAGTCAGATTCTTACAGACGCAGCTGAACGTCTGCAGCTACAAACTGTTTACTGTTTTCCTGAAGCAGGAAGTCAGAGTGCTCTGAAAAAGGTTGAATCTCTAATTTCTTCTTTTCTACCGGACGCGTAGCAGCAAAATCAGCTGCATGTCCCTTCCCACTGGGAGCGTTTTAGACATGTATCACCTGCAGAGCGTTTCATCCAGCTGGTCTCGGGAGAAAACGAAATCACGCATGATTTTGTCAGTAAACACAACGAGCAGGTAGAAAGACGACAACATGTATCCAGAAAGTATCTGGTTTATTTTCACACCACCTATAGACTTCAAACCCATCACATGTTATGTATGTTTTTGTAGTCAAGCAAACAGAAATCTACACGTGTCCTTTTATTTTGAAACTTCTAGGTATTTCACCTTTCACAAACACCTGATTTCCTGTCTGGTCCAAACTAAACTGCTGAGCTTGACGCGTTATAGAAGTGTAAAAATTAGAAGGCTGCGACACTACGCTTCACGCCCGGTGGAAACGGTCTCATTAACTTTAACGTCGGCTATCAGTCGCGTATTACGCTTCACTGATGTTAAACACCGCTGACGCGTGCGGTTGATAGGAGGGGTCAACTTTTAGACCCTAAAAGGCAGATTTATAGATCAGAAAAATGACACAATGTTATTAAACTAATATGTTTAGTGATCCTGATCACGTGTGTTGCATGTAGGTTACACTCAGCTGTGTGACTGGTGGAGCGTGGGAGTCATCCTGTTTGAGATGTTGGTGGGGCAGCCGCCCTTTCTCGCTCCGACGCCTACAGAGACTCAGATTAAGGTCAGTAAAAAGATGGTTTAATTTGCATGAGACTGTGTCTTTGCACTAATCCTGCTAAACTGTTCCTTTTTCCACCTGATGTCTTAGTTACTGCTTCACCTGCAGGTCCTGAACCACCGTCATGGGGCTGAAGTGTAAAGTCACGCCCTCATTTAGTGTGATATGGTTATTAAATACAACCTACATCTGTGTTCTGTTTTCAGGTTATAAACTGGGAGAACACACTACAAGTACCGCCGCAGGTCAAACTGAGTCCAGAGTCCATCGACATTATCGGCCGTCTCTGCTGTTCTGCAGAGGATCGCCTGGGTGCCAACGGCGCCGGCGAGATCAAGGCTCACCCGTTCTTCGCCGAGGTGGATTTTTCCAGCAATCTGCGGCAGCAACCAGCACCTTACCGGCCAAAGATCGCTCACCCGATGGATACGTCTAACTTTGACCCGGTGGAGGAGGAAGGAGTCCCGGGGGCGTGGAGCAACAGCGAGGACAGCACTCGGGCACTGGACGCGCTCTGCTCGCCACACGGGAAACACCCGGAACACGCTTTCTACGAGTTCACCTTCCGCAGGTTCTTTGACGATAACGGCTGCCCCTTCCGCTACCCAAAACCAATCGATGCTGATGAGACGTCATCGAGCATCAGCGGAGCTGCCGGCATGGGCCCACAAGAGGAGGAGGAGGGTCAAGAAGAGGAGGAAGATGATGAGGAGGTGGAGGAGGAGGGCGAGCAGGGGGAGGGATGTGAACCGGTCTACGTTTAGAGCTTGTCTTCCTTCCACTGCTCTTCTCAGGTGTGTGTTTGAGTGTGTAGATGAACATGCTGCACACACGTGTGTTTTCCATGTCTGGAACGTGTAATAGTGAATTTGCAGGAGCAGGACGGCACGTCGTCACCTTGAGGAAGCTGTCGCGCGCCCCTCAATGACAACCAAACTCCTCTGATACGGGACCAAGAATCGACTCGCTACGTGTGCCGGACTCCGTCCAGGAGGTCACGAGGACGTCGGCTGGATCTGGTTCCAATGTTGGACTCCACAGCATCCTGACACAGTTCCTGCTCTGCACAAGCTGCTTTACACTCAGTGATGAGTCATGAAGAGCAGAACCAGGTCACTTATTTGTGCCTCTTTAACAGCTTCTGCAAGATAAGCTATAAAGATGTTCATGCATGCGCACGTACGCCTGATCAGTGTGGATCAATCAGAGCGATAAAAGACTAAAAGGGCGTTTGGTTTCAGGCTGATGTTGACGTTATGATGTTGTTGCTTTTTGCTAATACACACACACACAAATCATTTTCAAAATGCATCAGACAAACGCTCCATCTGTTTTACACAAACGCCTCCGAAGGGTTTGAAAATCCACAGAATATTATGAAAAGCATTTAGATTCATTCAATTAGAGGCAGATCTGCAAAGGCTCGAATGCAAAATCCAAATTTTAACACACACACACACAGGACACACACACACACACACAGGACACACACACAGGATGCACAGAAGCTATTTTGCAAAGATCAGTCCTGCAGTTATTCTGCAGCTCATCCAGTCTCTATATTTTGGAGGCATTCGTGAAAACAAAACGTGTCCTTCCAAAAACCAACCAAACGTCACAGTTTGACTATGTGCAATACAAAAATAACATTTTCTGTATAAACTTTTCTAAATGCCTAATATCCTTAGGAAAGTTTGACTCTAAAAAAGTACAAATATATTGGTTTTTATTTGTGTTTTCTCTTTTCAGTTACAACATGCTGCTTATTATTATTATTATTATTATTATTATTGTTTAATATTATTTACATGAAAATATTTGTTCTGTTTGCCTGAGTGTGTTTGAGCTCTCGAAGCTGTGTGCCTTTCTAACTGAATGTGTCGGTGTGTGTTGCCACTCGATGACGAAGAGGATGACTGATGATGATGATGTCAGGTATTTGCAGAGCGTTTAGCTCCTCGACTCCCGCAGCCGGGCCGGTCCTGACTGCAGAGGACATGAGAGCGACTGATTTTGGTTTCAGACAGATGGAACGGAGACGATAAACGATGGAGAGAGAGAGAGAGAGAGGTTGGCTTCAAGGTGGAAGAAAAATAACAAAAAAAAATTAAAGCTTTCGCTCTTATACAAAGCTTCACAGAGTTTTTTTAGCAGATGATGCTGCCATCTTTTTTTTTTTTTTTCTTGCTTCCCGACAATCGACAGAGAGTAACTGAATTTTTTGGGTCAGTTAGAATAAAACTGAGCAGTATTCTCGCAATAAACTCCAAACTTTGAAGTGACGCTCTGCTTGATGGAATTTGGTTATAACGTGTCTAAGTATGATTTTGTTTTGCTTGACAATGTTTAGATTATTATTGTTGTTTTTTTTTGTTTGTTTTTTAGCAGCACAATGCTTATTTTCATCCCATTTCTTCTGACTTTTCTTTACCGGACATGGGGAGGCTGGTGGAGCCTGTTGTTTACATGCAGCAATCATTCCTGAGACTGATATTTGATGATTTTCCCTGTTAAATCATGTTTCTAAACTCACGTTTCTTGTTTATTCCTGATATTTGGGCAAAAGAAAATTAGCTTGTTGTTTTCGCGGCACAGTTCTGCAACTCAGATCTTCAAATTTAAAAACCTGCTGGTGTAATTTGACTGAATGTTGCTTAATTTTACATTTCAAAAAGCAGATTTGTTGCACTAAAATTCCCAACTTAAACCACCTTTAAACTCTGTGATAATCAGGATCAAAGCCGGTTTCCTGCAAGGAGGTCAACAGGTCAATCGTGAGCATCATCACAAAGTTAGTCCTCCCCATGAAGTTTGTCTAGACGTCTCCACAGCACGTCCTTCCAGTTCTCTTTCCCCGCTCGACTGCATTTCTAGAACCGTCTCCGTACAGGGGAACATTTGTTTTTAAAGCTTTAGAGTGAGTGCTGCATCGCGTGGACACGCTTTCTGTCTCAGAGGTTACAGAGAAACATCTGACAATCTTTCATGGATCTCACGTCCTCGTATTTCCTGGTGAGATTTGAGTATCTTCTGCGTTTTGTACTTTTACTCCCAGAAGCTTTCAGATTTAAGTGTGATGCAATGCCTTTACTTTCAAATTTATATTTAATACAGATATACATATTTTTTGTATCTTCTTTATTTTTTTCCAAGTTCTCTTGTGCTAATGTTAAAAATTCGTAAACACACAGTATTATAAATGATGTAATTTGAACAGGTAACTCTTTTTTTACAGTATGTATGAAAAGATCAATTGTATAAATGCTTTCACTGGCTTTGTGTGTAAAATGTATGTATAAATTAAATTAACCAACCTGAACCTGAATGTGTTGACGTGTCTCTGAAAACAGCTGACTGACTTCCTGTTGACAAACGCCTCATAATGAAGCTCAGTACTTTGTTTAGACCACACAGCTGTATCTCTCCTGAGAGTGGGGCAAAAAAGTATTTAGTCAGCCACCAATTGTGTAAGTTCTCCCACTTAAAAAGATCAGAGAGGCCTGTAATTTTCATCATAGGTATACCTCAACTATGAGAGACAAAATGAGGAAAAAAAATCCAGAAAATCACATTGTCTGATTTTTAAAGAATTTATTTGCAAATTATGGTGGAAAATAAGTATTTGGTCACCTACAAACAAGTAAGATTTCTGGCTTTCACAGACCTGTAACTTCTTTAAGAGGCTCCTCGGTCCTCCACTCGTTACCTGTATTAATGGCACCTGTGTGAACTCGTTATCAGTATAAAAGACACCTGTCCACAACCTCAAACAGTCACGCTCCAAACTCCACTATGGCCAAGACCAAAGAGCTGTCAAAGGACACCAGAAACAAAATTGTAGACCTTCACCAGGCTGGGAAGACTGAATCTGCAATAGGTAAGCAGCTTGGTGTGAAGAAATCAACTGTGGGAACAATTATTAGAAAATGGAAGACATACAAGACCACTGATAATCTCCCTCGATCTGGGGCTCCACGCAAGATCTCACCCCGTGGGGTCAAAATGATCACAAGAACGGTGAGCAAAAATCCCAGAACCACACGGAGGGACCTAGTGAATGACCTGCAGAGAGCTGGGACCAAAGTAACAAAGGCTACCATCAGTAACACACTACGCCGCCAGGGACTCAAATCCTGCAGTGCCAGACGTGTCCCCCTGCTGAAGCCAGGACACGTCCAGGCCCGTCTGCGGTTTGCTAGAGAGCATTTGGATGATCCAGAAGAGGATTGGGAGAACATCATATGGTCAGATGAAACCAAAATAGAACTTTTTGGTAGAAACTCAACTTGTCGTGTTTGGAGGGGAAAGAATGCTGAGTTGGATCCAAAGAACACCATACCTACTGTAAAGCATGGGGGTGGAAACATCATGCTTTGGGGCTGTTTTTCTGCAAGGGGACCAGGACGACTGATCCGTGTAAAGGAAAGAATGAATGGGGCCATGTATCGTAAGATTTTGAGTGAAAACCTCCTTCCATCAGCAAGGGCATTGAAAATGAGACGTGGCTGGGTCTTTCAGCATGACAATGATCCCAAACACACCGCCCGGGCAACGAAGGAGTGGCTTCGTAAGAAGCATTTCAAGGTCCTGGAGTGGCCTAGCCAGTCTCCAGATCTCAACCCCATAGAAAATCTCTGGAGGGAGTTGAAAGTCCGTGTTGCCCAGCGTCAGCCCCAAAACATCACTGCTCTAGAGGAGATCTGCATGGAGGAATGGGCCAAAATACCAGCAACAGTGTGTGAAAACCTTGTGAAGACTTACAGAAAACGTTTGACCTCTGTCATTGCCAACAAAGGCTATATAACAAAGTATTGAGATTAACTTTTGTTATTGACTAAATACTTATTTTCCACCATAATTTGCAAATAAATTCTTTAAAAATCAGACAATGTGATTTTCTGGATTTTTTTTCCTCATTTTGTCTCTCATAGTTGAGGTATACCTATGATGAAAATTACAGGCCTCTCTGATCTTTTTAAGTGGGAGAACTTACACAATTGGTGGCTGACTAAATACTTTTTTGCCCCACTGTATGTAAGAACTTAAATATTTAAAAGTCATCAGGTAAAAATAAACTGGACCAAATTAGGCAGCTAATATTTAGGATATTGATTTATTTGTGCAGAAAATTATAAAAAATATGGTTTTGATTTTCAAACCAAGATGATAAATGTCTGAATCAGAGATCTCTTTGAGTTGAACGTGTTGATACGTCCAAGTGATCCATCAGATCAGATGGTCCAACCCTGTCCTGGTCTGTAAGATCTTTTAGAGTCCTGGTTATCAGGTCCTTTAAAGATACAAGACTTTCAAATAGCAGGACACCTGATGCTCGATTCTCACCAAAGATGAGTGCAACTGTGAAAACAGACAAGATGACATTAAAATTCTACCCGTGGATTTCCACGGTTCCTCCTGCCATTTAGGAGAGTTGAAATAAACTTGTTAGTGGTGCAGCTTGTGTCGTGTAAACATGTTTCATTAGAGATGTGGTTTTTAAATCACTGGTAACAAGCTGAATGATTCCTCAACTGTTTAATCTGCAGGACACAGTGTTCGTGTTTTTCAATAAGAATTTCAAATTCAGACCAAATGTATCCAGAGAACAATAAATTTAAATGAGCTTTGTCTCAGAGAAGGTGTCTGCATCACTCTAGGAGGTTTACATGTGTCTTCGTCTCTACATGATTCAACTTTTCAGTGATACTTCTGCCTGTTGGCTGTATAATTTGGTTACAAACCATCACTTCATGGTTAGTAATTGTTCTAGTAGTTAAAATCTGAGGGCTTAATACAAAGTCACCAAGAAATTTAAACTGACAGTCTGTTGCAGCAGGTTGGTCCAGTTTATTAAAACATCAGTGTTGCAACTCCGAATATTGTTCAGTAGTTTATTCAGTCCTCACGTGGTTGTAAGCTGCCTCACAGTGTCGAGTCATGTTCCTCATGACATGATGGATGGTGTCCTGGAGTTTCTCCTCCCAGATCCTCCTAAACAGTCTGAGATGTAACCTGATGGTGTCAGATGGATTAAACATGATGTTCTACTGGATCCTTCATCCTCCAGAACCTGCTTGTAGACTGATAGGCATGAGGCTGGACCTTATCCTGCACTAGGAGGAACCAGGACCCACTGCACTGAGGGTCTAAAGGTTTCATCCTGATACCTGATGGCAGTCAGGGTGCCATCGTTTGGCCTGTACAGGTCTGTGTGTCTGTGGAGACATGATGCCAGAGGTCTGCTGGAGGTCACTTTGTAGGCCTCATCCTGTTCCTTCTTATGTAAATGAGTAGATACTGGTCCTGCTGATGGGTTATGGACCTTTGCTTTCCTCGTGTAACTGTCCTCTGGAATCTCCTCCATGCTCTTCAAACTGTGCTGAGACACAGTAAACCTTCTGGCAAGTGTTCATGTTCCATCCTGATGGGAGTTGGACTTCTTGTGGAACATCTGCAGGTCCAATATCCCAGATCAGCATCCCAGATGTTTAAATGACTTGATGCTAAAATCCCCCTTTCATTTTATGAGCAGTAGCTCATAGCTTTTAAGCTTTTAATTTTATTTTTTGCTATTTCTTCTCTCTCAGACTCTTATGTTTATTTGATGCATTAGAATTTTTGCTGCTCTTGAACAACCTTGGCAGATAACTTCATACTAACATATAAAAGAACTCTGTAACTTTCCTGTTTGATTATTGTTTTAATTCCGCTTTTAGCCAAAACACGTTTCATATAATTATTTTAGTTTGATTGATTTAGTCGGCGGAGATTTTCATCCACATAAATATTTGACAGTGAGCGTACCCTGTGATTGGCTTTACACCCCCTTGACGTCATGCCGTCAGCAAACCCACGTGACCTGCAAATGAGGAAGTCTCCTGCTCAGAGAGGAAGAATCATGTGACAGCTGTTATCGGAGTGTTTCTGCTTCGATATGACCCACTCGGAGGTGTTGGTATGTTTAATGCTGCTTGTGTTTCTTCACGTCGCATGTCAGTTGGAGATTGACGGACTGCAGCGGTGGCCGGTCCCCTACAGGTACGAAGACTGTCCCATTCTACATATCCAGATTATATGAAGTACCAAATATGTCACTCCGAAGGCTAACCTGACACCGCGGTAAAGTTGGTTTGTTGTTGGATATTGGCTTGACATTCGGTAGGGATCGTCTGCCAATTACCTGAAAAATGTTCACTATAGGATAAAGTAAATGACCCTTTGCCATTCTGTTTGCTGTAGTACATCATATTTATGATGTACTATCTACTACAGGTGATATTATCTTGAAAAAGTATTTTATATGCCCACAGTACGCATTTATTACCTAATAATATTCACTAAAAATCAACGAAATGACCCTTTACCATTCTGTTTGCTGTAGTACATCATATTTATGATATAGCAGCTCGCATTGCTCGTCTGGGCAACTCCTTTTCACACCTGGCTCTTGCCCTCTCTCAGTCTCTGAAGGAGGCAAGTGTTGATGATGCTACTCAAAGCCTGAGTGACACCTCCCTCCAGGCCTTTGCTTATATGTCCAGGGAGCCTGGCAGGCTGATGTCAACACTTACCATTACTAAACGTCAGGTGTTGTTGGCACAGTCTTCCCTGTCAGAGCCCTGCAGGCCAGGTGTTTGGACCTGCGGCCCAACAAACCCTGGAACGTGTCGTCAAGGCCAATAAATTTTGGCAACAGTTTGTTGACCAGCACCGGCTGCAGCCTAGACGTGTTGCTACCTTTCAATCTACAACCAGGGCCCTGTCTACAGTCAGAAGTGCACATGTCCCCATGGGTGGGAGTCAGTCCACCCGGCGACCTGCCTTTCGAGAGCCGTGTGGAGGACCTCCAAGTAATGGCAGGCCTCGACACGCTTACAACAATCTCCCCTCTGGGCCTTCTGGCAGTGGTGGCCGGGGCGGTCAGGTCTGACTCCTGATATCAGGCCCCCGGCAGCTTTTCTCCAGTTCATCTCAAGTGCTGGGAGACCATAGTTCCAGACCCATAGGTGATTTCAACTCTGTCCAGCGGTCATAGTATTCAATTGAAGCGCCATTCCCCACAGTTCAATGGTATAAAAAATGACATTAGTTTCCAACCCAGTGAGGTCTGCAGCTCTGAAACAGTAGATATTGGAGCTTTTAAAAAAAGGAGCAATAGAGCCGGTTCACGATTCAGACCGGTTCAGGAGGTTCTATTTAAATTACTTCCTTGTTCCAAAGATGGATGTCGGGTTTCGCCCTTTCCTCGATCTCAGACACCGGAACCATTAGCTCAAGGTGCTGCAGTTTTGCATGCTGGCTTGTGTCGGCTTCAACTCCGGAGCACGCGCACAACACGTTCAATCTACTAGACCACGTGTCTCGGTTAGGCCTCACTGTGATCTTTGCAAATAATTCTTATACCGAGTCGACGACTGGTCTTCATTGGCGACGCTTTAGCCATGACTGCCTCCCCGTGACCACAGAGGGTGGAGAATGTGGTTTGTGTGGTCTCCCCTTACAGATTTGCGTCCCCTACTGATTTGGGTGAACAGCCTAGGCCTCCACCCCAAGCAGCACCAACACAGACTTGTTCGGCTGGTCAGTACTCAGAGCACCTTGGTCTACACCCGTGGCCATTGAAGGGCTATATTCTTGTGACCAGGCTGTTGTTCAGACTGTCCTTAGTGCATGTGCCAAGTCTACCAGGATATTGTATGGCAACAGATGGAAACTGTTTGACAGTTGGTGTGAGAGTCAAAAAGTGGACCCAGAGGGCTGTCTGGTCCAAGTATTGCTCACCTATATGCAACAACTGGAGAAAAGTCTTTCTGTCTCCACTGTTACTGTATCTTTGACTGTTTGCCCCGCCATCAGATGAGTCTGTCTCAAGTCCCTTGTGTCCTGTTCGAATGCTACAGTGGTACATCAGTGTGACTGCTGAGATTAGTAAAACAGATGTCCTGTTTGTTTGCTATGGCAATCACAGGAAAGGTTATGCTTGTTTTGAAACAGTGGCTTTCGCATTGGGTTGTTGACGCTATTTTACATGCATACACATCTCAGAGTCTTACGCCTCCTAAAGTTAGATGTCACTCCATCTGAGGAATGTCCACCTCCTGAGCTGCGTTAAGAATAGTTCTGCTGAATTACATTGTGCTGCAGCTGCGTGGGCTTCATCCTGTACTTTTGCCTGCTTCTGCATTTCCCCATTCTTTGGCTTCAGTGGTATTATCTGCCTCATTTGGTCACAGCTGAAGTTGGTGAGTCAGACTCTTCGTAACCTTGTTGGTATTAAGTCATCCATGTGCTAAACACTGCCCTCTGGTGGTCAGGAAGAATGAAATAAAGTGATGGTTACTTATGTAACTAAGGTTCTATGAATTCTGGATAACTGCCAGCGTTGCTTTTCATTCCGAGTCCTTGTAAGTACTCCGAAAAGGAACATGCACTGGGTGCGTCAAGTATATAGACTACCATGACGTCACCTAGGTCATGTCCAATGGCATGACTTGTTGGTACATGAACTCGACCTCTGCTGCGCGCACATAGATATCCAGGTGCTAAGCATAGCCCCCTGGTGGTCATCTGGAATTCATAGAATTTTAGTGACATACATAACTCTCATTTTAATTATAAAAGTCCATTTAGAGGAGCTGATAGTGGGTCCAAAGAAGTAAAGATTATAAAGACCTCAATTTAAAGAAGCCCTTCCATTAAAAACATTTTTTCTGAGGTTTCTGTTGAATATTTTAGCTCCACAGGTGTTCTTACCTTCATAGTGGGTGTAAAAACAGGTCAACAACTTCTCTTTCAGTTTTAATCTCTCAAACTACGCAAGTGGAGATAACACCTGAGTTTGAACAGCCTGTTAACCTGGCTCTGCCAGATCTCTTGTCGAGTTGGGGACACACATACATCCAATTGAAACAGTCTATAAAAGGGAGGGACATTTGATCTAATATTTTAAGCTTGGAGGACGAGCCAGCAAGTGTCTGCCTTTGATAATTTGTCTTTAGCCAATTACAGTAAATCAAGCTCTTGCAACTCCATTTGGGAGAAAAACACACACATTGTTTCCACTAAGAAAAGCAAAAAAACATCTTTACCACGAAGAAATGTACAAAAGTTCTTACCTTTGATCATTTTTCAATTAAAAAAGTCGTCTCTAGTTCTCCTAAAACGGATTCAATAGCCGCTTTTATGCGTACATCCACCGGTGCAGCCATATTTGTTTTTGCTTTGCCTGGCACTTCCTGTCAATCATACCTGAACACCCGCCCCAAAGCACAATGATTGATTCAGACGTCTTTCTGACCGAAATAGACGGTTTTCAATGGAGCAGTACAAGACGGATTTTTGTGGGTTTGGAAAACTCCAAATCTCTCGAGAATCCATCTTGCAGTGCAAGGTTAACGGCCTGTATCTGTTTCTTCACAACTCCTTTGTTCGTTAGTTTTCATCAGCTCCTGCAGTTGAAACCACGCCTAGCATGCTGCTGGCTAAAAGCTGTAGCATAAGATGTATCAAACAGGAAGAGACTACGTCTGCTGTTGCCATGCGCAGTGGGGCAGGAAACAGTGTACCTTGTTCTCATAGGCTAGTTTGTTAGCCAATCAGAGTCCAGCAAATTTGAATAATGAATATGAACGAGCTGCTGCCCGAAGCCTGACGGAACCAGCCGAATCTTGATGCAGACAGATTGAAAGGTCTGTTAATCAGTGTTTCCTAATGTTTTCTAGGTATAAAATGTTTCATATTACAGGTTAATACTTCAGAAATAACCACAAAGTCCTGAAATTTGTATGAAATGGCCTCTTTAAAGGAGGCAGGCCAGTGGTGACGTCTTCCTGCTGTCTGTAACAGGCGCTTTGATGGACGACCACCTGTGGACTCTTACTGTGAAGCTCTGTACCCATTCTGTCCCACCGGAGACAGAGATGGACGCATCCCCTACATGAGAGACAGCGACGTCATCTCGGTTTACAGGCTGCAGACGCCAGTGTGGGAATTCAAATATGGAGATTTGCTGGGAAAATTTGTAAGTGCAGAATAATTTCCACTGTTAGATGTTGATGTGCTTCTCTTCCAAGTGAAGGTCATTAAAAAGCTTTGGGTTTCCCCTCACAGCACATCATGCACGACGCAGTCGGCTTCAGCAGTTCGGAGACGGGACTCAACTACACCATGGAGTGGTACGAGCTGTTTCAGCTGGGAAACTGCACCTTTCCCCACCTCAGACCGGACATGTACCAGCCTTTCTGGTGCAACCAGGGCGCCGCCTGCTTCTTCCAGGGAATCGATGACCTGCACTGGTCGCAGAACGGAACTCTGGAGAAAATTGGAGAAATCACAGGTGAGTGTTTTTACACGACGAGCGTGAAGGAGTCATCTCCGAGTCTTCTGTCTGGATGGTTGTCATCTTTTCCATTCTGGATATAAATGTACTTGTTTCTGTCACACCTGGAGATGCATCACGACTAATTACAACAACTAATTCTGTAGGGAGGCAGTTCAATGACTTGGCCCAATGGGTTCAGGAGGACAACAAGACCGGGATCTACTACGAGACGTGGACTGTTCGCGCTGACCCGAGCCCCAACACGACAGTATGGTTCGAGTCGTACGATTGCTCCCAGTTCGTCCACCGCACGTACAGGAAGCTGACGGAACTGGGAGCGAAGCTGTCCAGCAGGTCGCAGACCAACTACACCAAGATCTACCTGTACAGCGGGGAGCCCACGTACCTCGGCAACGACAGCGCCATATTCGGACAGCCTGCGCTGAAAAATCTCGCCGAAGACATCCGGGAGTTTTACTACACGTTCAGGCCGCACCAGTCGCTGACCGACCTCGCGCTCAGCCTGCTGGAAGCTTACAAGAAGGTCGTGTTGGACAAAAGTTTCTACCTTTACTACAACTTTGAGTACTGGCATCTACCTATGAAACCGCCGTACATGCAGATTACATATGAAGAGGTGCCTCTTCCTCAACCCACTAAACGTTAGACACGCCTTAACAACCACAGGGTTTTGTTTTCTCGCAGTAGATTGACTCATCTGGACAAAAATGGTTTACAGAACTTGTAGAAATCGACACAACTGCAAAGTCTGAGCTCAACAGTATGATGTCACCAAGGCGTGGCTTCCTCATGTGCCAAATCCTTTCATTTTTACAAAAATATGAGCTTCTAGAATAAAAACAACTTTGATGTCTCGAGACACGAGACCCTGAGTAAAAGGTTCTGTATCCAGGCCCGTCATCACAAATTCCAAAAGGGTTGATTTTGCATGATACAGGACCTTTAATAGATTATTTGAATGTTCTGGTTTTGAGAGTAAAAATAATTTTAAAAGAGAATATTTTGATGATAACAGGAAGGTTTTGGGTTGAAATCCCGGCCCTCGTGAAACGCCGCTCTGTTTGAACCACAATTTTAACCTTCAGCGTTTTGACAGTGAAATCTTCCAACACTAGCTAAATGTGGTCAGATTTCTAATTCATGGAACAAAGTTGTTTTTGATTAATGTCGATTCATTATTTTGAAACATTATTCATCATATTTTAGATATTTTTTGGCTCTAATACTAATAAATATGGATATTTTTATAAATATTTGAAATATAAAAAGAATAAAATGCGCTTGCTGTTTGACTAAACGTTTCTTCAATGTGTCAGTTTGTTACTAATTACATTTTTTAAATTCTCCCTGTTAAATCAGAAGTATCATGATGAGCTGCGAGGACAATCAATCAGCTGACGGGTACCAGAAATCATTCACAACATTTTATTTCACTATATGATCACATGTCCAAAACAAGAACTTTGATTTAAAGTCAGGTGACCAAAGAAGCAAAGTTGAAAGAACTTTTTTTTTGTCATACAGATAAATAAAATATGACTGAAGAAAATCCTTGTTGACACTGATTTTCTTCTGAAAAACTGCAAAACCGTGTTTTAACATTTTCCCACCGGATCATATTTTGAATGAAAGATAAATTTCCTCGTTAACTTCAATTTATATTTGTAAACACGTTGCACTGAAAGTCAGAAAAATAATCTTTAACATTAAACACAGACGCTTAAATAAAACCGGTTCAGTCCGATAACACCAACATGTATTTGCACCCTTTTGCTTAAAGCGATGGAATAAAATCTTGTAGTAAAACAATCAAAATCTGATTTTATATACATCCTAATAATATACAGGTTCACTCACTATCAACAACTTTATGAAAATATACACTTCAACTCACTTAAGTACTTTTAACAGCATTTACATGTGCAAAGGGTTCGAATCTGATTCTAATAGCTACGGCAACACCAGATGTTGCCCAAACATCTGGTGACATTTTTAATTAAAGGTCGAATATGAAACAATTTCATAAAAAGTTTTAAATAAAGTCTTCCATGGGATGCAGAATGACAGTACAGAATTTTCTATAAAATTATATTTGAAGTAAAATATACTATAATATTGATTTTGGTGGACAATAGCAGCACCATTGCAGGGTTGCCTAATACTGTAAATAGTCCGAGGGTGGCGGGTCGAGCTGCTGCAGAGCCGCGGGGGTTTCGTTAAACTTCTCAGAAGAAGAGCGACCAAAGAAGATCAACAACCAGAGTGAGTTTAGTTGAAGCTACAATAGATGGACCAAAATAAAAAATATTCACGGCATCAAAACGCACATAGAAACAGCAAAACTGGCATCCCAACAGCTGGAAACCTTGTTCTGTTGTTGCAATTACAACATCCACACACTAGATGGTGCTGTGGTGTTCATGTTCCATACCCAACCCTTTAATCTGTAACTTTTACAGATGTGCTGAAGCTGATGTTGACATCTGGATACTTGAGTTCACTATAGGGAGAAAATAAACCATAAAACCTTCTATGACTTTGTGGTACTGGACAAAACCCCGACAGAGTGTCATAGCAACATAATCTCACTGCAGCTTCTCTGTGTATAAAAGAGATGCAGCTACTGTAAGGAAAAGCAGACATCGAATCCCGACAAGCAGAAATAAAGTTTTATATACATGTAGATTTGATTTTTCTCTAAAAGAAAAGAAAAGTTTGTTTCTGTCATGTGACCTGCCACATCATGAGTAAAGGGGCGGCGCAGGAGACGCAGAGTTGTGACGGTACGACAGGATGGAGAGCTTCAACAAGCAAGTAGGAGATCCAACGGACAAAGATTCATTTAATCCACGTCACAAAACTTAGTCCCCCTGAATCTGCGTTCAGCCGACAGAGACCAGACACGTGTGGACACACGCCACAGTGTGTGAACATTATATTTACATACAATCATTTACCTGCTTTTGCTCGTTTAGTTCAGTTTCAGGATTTTGACAAGCTGCTGCGTCATTAATCATCATCTTCGCTTTGTTTGGTCAGAAATTCTTAATTTGTCCCAAAAATCATTTGGTTTAGATGTAAGGTGCTTTAAAAAGTATCTCACTGCACAGAAATATGTGTTTTTGTTTACCAACACAGGAAAAGTAGTGTGTCAAGTACACAAAACCTTCACGTCACGTAAACATTTTCTGTTCAGCTCGGGTCCAGCTGATCTACAGCAAAAAGAAGTGGTTCCGTCAGCTGCACCACAAAAAAAACCCCCAAACATCGACCTGAAAGCTGAAATGACACGCGGCGTCCCGGCTTCTGTCTCCACGCAGCAAACTGTCCTGATTTCCTTCTAAATGTTAAAAAACCCATTAAGACATACGTACACACGTGTTTACAGATACTATCACAAACAAAATATAACGTCTGGATCTGTTAGAAAATCAGCGTCTGTGAAGAGAAACAGGAGTTTTGTCGACGCAGGCGTGTCGGTACCAGACGTGTGGTTGGATCCGTTTGACTGCAGCTGAACATTTAAAGACGTTTCCATCCAAACAGACGCCGCGATGAAGCGCTAAACTCTGAACTTGGCGTTCTTCTACCAGGTCGGCATCATGTCCGGGAACCAGACCCGGCCCAGGTGCTTCGACACCTCCCAGTGAATCTCATCCAGGGAGTATTTATGGTCCGGGATCAGCACCTCCTCCATTATGGACAGCTGGGACAACCTCCTGCCGCACATTTTAACAAACTCCACGAACGCGCTGCAGGACACCTCGCACTCCCCGAGGCCGATGGCCGACAGCTGAGTGCAGTGCTTCGCAATGCGGATCAGCTCCTCGTCCAGGGGACGCAGCCCGTTGGCGCACACCACCAGCTCCACCAGACGGGGGCAGTGCATGCCGACCCGACCCAGAACCTCCTTGCTGACCGAGCGGCCGAAGTAGAGGTGCGTGACGGGGATCTCCTCGTTGAAGAAAGGCCCGAACTCGTCCTCGTAGAGGAAGAAGTACATGACCAGGTTGAATTTGGGCGAGTGGCGCACCATGGCGTCCCAGCTGCTCTTCTTGATGGTGTGGAAGTGCTGACCCGGGTTCTCGCTCACCACGTCGATACGCAGGTGCTCCAGATGGACGTGTCTCTCCGAGGAGAGGGCCAGGAGGAGCTCATCGCTGAGGAGGTGGTAGTTCAACGCCAGCTCTCTCAAACCGTGACACTGATCCGCCACACACAGAATCCCTAAAAACACAAAGCAAACCGGGAGTTTTGGGGCTACAACTCCTTCAACCGTGTTTTTTTTTTTAATTTGGAACAAACACAAAGATCTCGCGGTACCTGCGGGGGAGACGTGAGGGCAGCTGCTCATCTTCAGCAGCTTCAGCGTGTCGCTGTTATTGGCCACCAGCACCTTCAGAGACGGATCATCCACCGGCGTGTCGTCGATCTTCAGCGAAGACAACGACTTGGAGTTGACGAACACCACGGTGAGGGCGGAGATGAAGTGAGACTGTGGAAAGACACCATCATCATTCTCATTTTCAGGTTTTTACGCAATCGGATCAGCTGGTGAAGCCGAAGTGTTGCGTGTACCTTGGGAACCTCCATGAAACTGGGCCTGGCGGTGGAGATGAGTCCCAAAGTCTTCAGCGAGCAGTTGACCAGCTGTGAGAGGATGTCACACGCCGCCTCTGCAGACTCGGTGCTACTGTCCACCTGACGGAACAAACAGCTGGATGTCACTTCAGAAAGATAACTGATCTGAGTGTAAACACACACACACAGTGGAGGTTTTACCTTGAAGCTGACATATTGGAGATGGTTGGAGTGGCGCTTTATAATTTGCTTGATGAGGTCTGGATGCGTGGCTTTCAGGTACGAGCTCGCGGGCTGATTGAGCTCGAACTCGAAGCATCTCCACAGCTCGGGCATGTGGAACGCCTCGTTCCAGCCGCGGCACACCTGAGAGGCGTACGCTCGGTCCAGCAGAGGAAGGTACTGGAAGATGTGCAGCAGGAGCTCCTGAGGCAGCAGCGACCAGCCGCAGTCCGGCGACCGGGCGGCGGCCTCGGGATCCCCGCTCGTCTGCTTCCGCACCTTCTTACAAGCATCGTGCTGTTTCTCACTGGAGCAGCCGTCGTCGACTTCCTCTCCTCCTTTCACTCGCTTCATCCTGGAAAACGAAAGAGACTCGTCTCAGTTTGATTCCAGTTCGTGTTTCAACCCATCGTTTCTAATTCATCTGTAAACATCTGAGAACAAAGTAGAAAGCTAACTCGTAAATCAGCTGAGTCACACACACACACACTGGTTTGTTTACAATGCCACGCCTTTGTAGATGTGCAGTCTGAGCTCTGGTGCTGCTGAAACAACCGTAAACCAGGACAGTTTCTCTCAACTTCATCTGAAAAACCTGATGTGCAGCAGATTTTTCTGACCTGGAAATCTTCTGTTATCACCCACATCCTCTGATTTCTGCTATATTTGGGCTCAAATCTGAAAAATAAGTTCATTCTGGACTGAAAATGGTTACATGTATAATGGCAGCTGTTTCTCAAGGCGCTCATGAGCCTCCGGGAACATATTGATTATAGATGCATGATGGATTTTTTGTGCCATGCTGTCTGAAAGCTCCAAGATCACTTGCATCATACTGTGATTTCAGCCTTGGTCTCTAGATACAAATGTTCCTTCAGACTTCCAGAACATGCCGACAACATCGTGCATGTAGATACCAACAAACTCTGGAAAACGACCTTGAGAAGTTCATGTTTTTTGGACCTGAATCTGTAACGTTTATCACAAAGTCCTGAGAGAAGGACTCAGGTTTGATTAAAGCTGTGTTTATTTTTATTTAAGAGAGTTTCTAAAGCAAGATATGACCAGAAGGACGAATCTTTATAAAACACTTTGAGACGTTTTCTTCTTTAAGCCTGAAAAAACAGAAGGATTTATGATTGATTAAAACAACGAAAGTTGTTGTTTTTTTGCATGTGCCATCAGCTGTTAGTCTGTAGACCTGATTTCTGCAGCTGCAGGGAAAGTTCTTATAATCATCTTAGGATCTAAAAAACAGCTGCACAGTTGTATTTGGCATACAGTACTGTGCAAAAATTTTAAGCAGTTATGACAAAATGCTGCATAATAAGATTATTTCACAACTATAAAATCTGTTTATTTTTATCTATTTGAAAAAATGTGAATCACATCAATAAATGCTGCGAACGTCAGTTTCCTTATAAAGTCAATGTTTTTTTGAGCTCCAGCTGTTCTGATGAGACAAACATGTTACTGCAATATTACTGTAGTTCTGCTTTAGCAGGATGCTGTTAGTTAACTGAAAAACTGTATCACAACATATGTTGATTTTATTTAGATTTTTCCACTTCCTAAAACTTTTGCACAGTTCTGTATATCCAGTAACATATGTCCGATATCTTCAGAAATATAATATAAAGCGCTAAAAAGTTGCTAAAGTTTTTTTTTCAAAATAAAAGCTGCCACTCAAACAAGTTGTGCCTTTTTCATGATTTCTAATATGCAATAATTACATTTGACTATTTCTAAGAATCAAGCAGTAACTTTACTGTGAAATACAATGTAACAAATCCTCCTTAAATGTTTTGATGCGTTTAATATTTAAAATCTATCATTTTAAAATAGAAATTGTGAACATGGATTTACAATAAATGTTATGAAAACAATTTTCTTGAGATTTTCACATGTTTGAACAGAGAAGTTGTAGCTGTAAGTTTAGGTGTTGACACGTGACCTTTACGTGACCTCCCTAAAGGAAACGTGAGGCGCGTGACGGTGATTGTAAACACAGCTGTAGCCCCGTTGTATCGACATTGTTTACAGAAAGCAGGTTTGTAAACAAACTGTGTTGTTAAAATGAACGAATTGTTTCAGATTAACACGTTAACACGTCGTTTCCAGCAATTAGCTGCGTTATTCCCCCGTCATGTATGATTTTATTAACACACATGTTCGTTAAACTGAGCTCGAGCGCTGCACGTTAGCTCGTCAGAGCGTCTTACCTTCTTGCTTACACACACAGCTCAGTCCAATCCGGTTCTCTGGTTCTGGTTCTGTCTTCAACCCGGACCCACGAAGGAAAAACTTATCCGCATCAGAACTCGAGCCGTTAAACGATAAAAGAAGAAGAAAGTGGCTCCTCAGCTCGGATGACCTACTTCCTTCGAAAGAGTTACAGCCGGTTACAGCAGCCCCCCCACACCTCCACCCCGCCCCCGACTCTGAAATGGCGATGTGTTGTTTTGACAGCACCGGTGCATTGTGGGAAACGTAATGTGAAATGGCTGTTGATAAAGATCGTCTCCATATAACGATCACTCACTCCGCAGTAAAAACAGAGGATCTCTTCAGCTGGGGTTTTTTATGAATCAGAGATAGTTATTTGAAGATAAACGCACAAATATGTTTCTAAATGAAACGGATCCGTGGAGGTGAAAAACATTTATATTTTTATATGAATCGCTGCCAAAAACAGACGAAAATATCACAAACAAAAAAGGATGAATATACATCACTTCACGTGACTCTGAAATCTTTAAATGTGTCATAGAAAGTTCAAGAAATTTAATTCTATGGTATTTCAACCGGTGAAATATTACATGTACAAATTTCTAATGCTCAGAACTATCTTGCATCTTCTTTTGACAGTCATAAAAACATAAATGTGTATTTTGCATATTAATATAAACTGTCATTATACAGAAACTCAAAAAGCAGTGACACTGTATCATTTGTGAAACAGAGAATCCGGTTTATTACCATTCAACTCCATCCACCACAGATATTACAGAGCAAATTCACAAGTATTAACCTTTTTTTTTTTTTTATTTAAGAGCAGCTGCTTTTCACTCCTCCCACCCCCACACACACAGTTTCCCTGCCCCCTGGTCTCGATGCCACACATTAGGAAAAAGCATTACAGGTTGCCCTGGTTATTTGGTGCGAAGATTGGCCCCTCACATCGTTCAGCTGTGATCACTCTGAGCCTTTTGGTGCTTTTTTTTTTAATTTATCAAAGCTGCAAACAGAATTTACATCCACCATCTTTCACTGCAAGTACCAGGCACCCCCTCCTTATTTCCTGACAGATGAGATAACATTTAGGGGGGACGACTGTCTACTGTATAAAAATGTACAGTGGCTTTATTTGATATACATTCCATCGATTTAAACAGCTGCAAAATAGGAGGCACACCCAGTATTGCACTTCATTAAAAGTTCTGGCTCAAAACATAACCCAGAATATATCAAACAAACTGAAGTGAAGAGAGCAACTTCGGAATACAGGTACTTTGAATATTATCATTATATACAAGATTAGATAAATCATACACCATTTCCTCGCAAAAGTAAGATTCTTAACAGTCTTCTCAACCAGCTCGTCTTTTATCTCTTGTCCATCAACCCTTGATGCACTTGACAGTGAAGAATACTGTACAAGGTTACGAAAGAAGTTTACATACAACAATATTTTAAATTTATACTTAGGAAGCTGGAAATATGGCCCGTTCCTTTGCTTTTTTTAAAACCCATACTCATCCATTGTTTCCTTTATGCAAATGTATTTCATATTCAATGTATAATTTTATATTTTTTACAGTTTGGTGATTGGGAGGTGTGCAAACGTCAATAGAAGCCGAGGGAATACAACGGCCGCATGCAAACACTTCACAAGTTTTTTTTTCTCTTCTTCTTCTTTTTTAAAAGTTCTTTTGTTTTTTTCCCTGATTCAGATTACTCTGAATCCAAATGAACAGCTGGCGCTCACAGCAGAGTCTGGATGCTGATGGTGGTAGAAGAGCAGAGCTGTGGACTCTTGGCGAAGAGCAGAAACCCGGTCCAGGGTCCAGGAGGCTGGATGCAAGAGCCGAACGTCACCGCTGAGCTTCAGCAACGGCAGCAGTGAGAAATCACAGTAGAGCAACTGATTCTCAGTAAAAGTCTCTCGCAGATTAGAAGGTGTGAGCGTTTCTGCACACCCCGCAGCCCAGAGCAAACTCTTCTCCAGTTGGTGGGTGGACGACATGCAAAGGGCACTCGGTACCTTCCAGCTGCTTCCCCTTGGGCCCTGAGGCACAAAATACAAAAATTACATCATCTTTCTCAGACTTTCAGACTTTTGGACAAAGAGCCATAAAAAAGAAATTAAATAATAAATAAATTAAATTGTAGTCACGAGCATATTCTTGTCAGTTTTTCCAAATTCTATGAAGTTCATGAAAATTAATATTCTGATTTCAAATGTGATCAGAAAAAGCAGTTTTAAGGAACACGTGGAACGGCAGCAGCTCGTTCTCAGTGCAAACAGCAACAAATAAATGAAAACGAATAACACTGATACTTTAGATTTAGTTTAAAGAACTCCGGGACACATCAGGACCTGTTCATGCTTTTACAGCTCAGTAGCTGCAGATATATGAACCTGCACGTTTGTCCTTAAGACTGATGTGAAAGATACGAGTCAAACCACGAGTGCTCACTTCTAACACCAGGCGTCGTCTTATACTAACTAGCTAGAGTTTAAAAACCACCCAAATATAACAATTATGGCGTAACATTAAGATTTGGGACTTCTTTAGTAGTTCTCGTTGTCTAAGTAAAGGTTAATTAGTAATGTAATACAGTTAATCACCTGCAGGACAGTGGGGTAGCTCCTCTTTGGGGACGCTGGTCATCCTCTGGAAGTCATCGTGACAGGCGTTACAGAAGTGTGTGGTGCCAAAGCAGAAGAAAACTGCCACGGAGCAGCAGTACCGGCATTTATATTCAAGGAAATCTGTGCCATGCTTGGAGCACATCTGACAAGAGGAACACAGAAAACAAGTTACTCTCAAAGCAAACGAGAACTTTGCAGTCTGTAATTTGATTTTGTGAGAAACACTGATCCGTTACAGCCTTTAATTCAGAAACTTCTTAACACTTTGGTGTGAAAGAGCTCGTACACCTGAGCTGTAGAGAGAAGAGTTCTCACTTTTTCTGTTTCTGATTCTTGATGTTTAACATGAACATTTTGAGTCAGAGATATTTGGTAAAATGGTAAATGGCGTGCACTTGTATAGCGTTTTAATTAGGTCCTACGACCCCCAAAGCGCTTCACACTACAGTTTTTTTTTTGTCATTCACCCATTCACACGGGAGAGGGTAGGGGCTAACACTCACACAACCCGATACGCAGATCGGGGGGCAACATGGGGTTCAGTGTCCTGCCCAAGGACACTTTGACATGTGGCGGTGGAAGCCGGGATCGATCCCCCAACCTTCAAATTGGAGGACAACCGCTCTAACCACTGAGTCACAGTCGCCCCTATTTGATCTCTTTAAATTGCTGCTGCAAAGTCAGGAAGTCTGTGTATGATTCACCCACCTGAGCCCTGGACACATCTGAGCACGCTCCGCAGATCAGTTCACTGGGGTCGTAATCATCACCCTGTCCTGCTTCGGCATCACATCGAGCCTCTCCCCCAAAATACGCCTAGAAAACACAAACTGTTAAACTTCTATTCACGTGAAAAAAACACATCCTTCATCTCTTTGTTACCTTTTTGCACTTGTAGCACACGTAGTATGCATATCTGTTCATAGCAAAGCCTGCGGGGTCGTTATGGAAGCGAGCACCTGGTGTTGTTATGGCCTCACTCTTATGCAGACCCTCATACTCCAGCCTCATCAGAGCCTTCCTCCTCACATCCTCATACAGCTCCTTAATGGGGTCGAGGAGGTCTTTGATCACAGAGTGATTGATTTTGTTCTGCAAACAAACCAGCAAATGTTTGTAAAAGTTCTTGAGAAAATGAGCATTTATTACAAAATGCAAGTAATGCATAACAGAGCTGCTGCTTTTCTACCCTACTTTGCAAATAGGACACAACATGAAGCCAAATGTAATCCGGGGACCAAGCCAGCGGTTTTCAAGAACACGCCGAGTGCACTGAAGGTGAAACACGTGAGTGCAGTCCAGCTGGAAAGAGATCAACAACCAAATATTGTAAAAAAAAAAAAAAAAAAGCAGACAGATGTTCCAGAGGTGAAACTGGAAAGTGTTTTATCTGAGCTACCTGTACTGCAGGAGCAGCTGAGAGCGCTTCTGTAAAGCAGATCATACACATGTCGTCTGCATCCTGTTTGAGACAGCCAGCGTTCTTATCGCAGCCGTGCAGACACGGCAGGCAGGTCTCCTCGTTCTTCACGCCTCCACACGAGTGTCCACAGGGATGAGTCTTACTGCAGGCCAGCTTAGCATATTCCTGAGAGAGAAGGTGTGATACTTAAGATTATAACACACCTGACTCAAGTTTTTAAACATACAATACCGTTCTACATTAATAAATGTATCCTGTTTAAGTATGTTGTCAGATAACTGAAGATTATAAATAAAAGCAGGCTCATTATTAAATAAGGAGATTTAAATGAAAATGATTCTACTACAATCAACAAACTCTCGTCCCATTTATTTGAAAATCCTGCAACTGTATTTTCACACAGCTAAACTGAATTAAGTCCAATATACAGAATAAAAGTCAGTATAAATATTATATGTAACAACAAAAAAGAATTATTGTATTTGACAAGATTTTTTTTAGATAGTTTGTTAAAATATATTCAAATACAAAGAAGAAATGAAAAGTGTTATTGGTTAGGGTGGTTTATTTTGGATTTAAGTTTCTGTGCAGTTCAAACATCTGGCCAGATGTTCTCTGTAAATCAGCTGGAAGGATGGTGATGAGTTATTACCTGACAGTCGGGGTCTGAGCAGACACTCCCCACTGCAGACAGCTCGGTACCATGTCTAGTACCACAGAACCTGCAGGCGTCTGAGCTGCTGGATGCTGGTTTACCTGCATGAAAAACAAACACCTTTAGCTAGTCGGAAAAGGTTCAGTAGAACCAGAATGTTATTATGTCGTGTGCTCTTTATGTTACCTGTGTGCTCTCTGAACTCCACCATGGCCTTCATCGTCTTAGAGTCAGCAAGAGCCATGAGCCAGAACAGCTTAGTCCTCCCACAGCCTTCATGGAGATCAACTTTTATGGCCTCCTCTTCCTCTTTGAACACCTGAAGTGGACGTAAACACAGTGTGAATGACAGCAACAGAAAAATCTAACCAAACAGCTCACTGTCAGTATTTCTGTTTATTTATTTTCAGATTAACCAACCTGTCTCTGGTGCGAGCGTGTGCGTCGGTGCAGATGGAGGAAGCGATCACAGTCAGTGCAAAGGTTGCCACACATGTTACACAAGATGATGGCGGCTGTCTCGCCGTCATCGTGATTGTCACACATGGGCTGTGGGTAGCAGAGAAGGGAATAAATGATTATGCACTGTCAATGAGTATGCTGTAGCTTTTAGTTGTATGTAAGTCGCACCATCTGCTTCTGTTGTCCATCTTTGCCCATCCAGCGACCAGAAGACAGCCTGTCCACATGATCCTGGTCAAGCACACATAGTGATGCCAGGGCCAACCACAGCTAAGGAAACAAAGTAAATAAGATCAGAAATAAAGCACATTTTTTATACTCTCGTCCTGCGTGTGACAGAGTTTTCATACCCTTGTTGTTGCGATACAACGGACGGGAGATCGATGCTCTTCTTCCATCTTAGTCAGAGCTATGATGGTCTCTGCTATGGCATTTTTGGTTATTCTGGACCAGGTGTCTGAAAGGTGGCCCTAAAATACAAGGTAAATCTGTGTTAGTGATCAGTACACTGGCATTTAACCAGAGGATGTGAAAGGTCACAAACAATTAATACTCACAGCTGCCATGTCTTTGATTAGCTTTATGATAATCTCAGCTATCTGTGGAGGCGTGGAGCCTTTCATCCACCAGTGGCTCTCACCTCTACGGATGTAACTGAGTACAAATGCAGATGGCAAGATGAGTAAGAGTGTGAAATGTCAATGCTTAAAGTTAGCGTTAGCATCTTCCAGAAACTCACTCACCTGGAGTTAAAGATCATGGGCAGTGTGACAGTTGTGACGCCTTTTCCTGCAACCATGCCGCCTGTGCCGGAGATGGTGGTGCCTTTGGCTTTCAGCTGCACGGTGAGGGCTTTGGCAATGCAACCCAGGAACATGTCGAGGATGCCCAGCTTGTTCCAATCACCCTTCTCTGTGGAGTGAATGATGTCACTGATGTCTGCAGGTGGCAGAGCCTTCACCCCGATTATGCTGGCAAGACGCACCGGAGTGACCTCTGGTAAGACACGTCTAAGTAATGACGTCACCTGGGAAGAGATAAACAATAAAGTCTGTGTAAACCTCAAGGAGCATCAATCATAACATGCAATTCACTTCACTGTCAGTTGGGGGCAGTGTTGCAGTAAATACGCTGCTCAAAAACATTAAAGACACTTTTTAATTAGAGTTTAGTATCAAGTCCGTTCAACATCTGGGATATTGATCTGGTCAGTTCAGTAATAGAGGGGCTTGTTATCAGTGTCAGCTGTTTTGGTGTGAAATCAACAACATGGGCAACAATGAGACGACCCTAATCACGGGAATGATTTTACAGGTGGAGGAAACTGACATTTTACCCTCCGTCCTCCCTTCATCAAGCATTTAACCTGAATCAATGTCACTAATGGTAGCATGAGGTGATACTTGGACCCTAAAGATGTTCCACAGGAAGTCCAACTCCACCAGGATGGAACATGAACACGTGCCAGAAGGTTTACTGTGTCTCAGCACAGTTTGAAGAGCATGGAGGAGATTCCAGAGGACAGTTACACGAGGAAAGCAAAGGTCCATAACCCATCAGCAGGACCAGTATCTACTCATTTACATAAGAAGGAACAGGATGAGTCCTACAAAGTGACCTCCAGCAGACCTCTGGCATCATGTCTCCACAGACACACAGACCTGTACAGGCCAAACGATGGCACCCTGACTGCCATCAGGTATCAGGATGAAACCTTTAGACCCTCAGTGCAGTGGGTCCTGGTTCCTCCTAGTGCAGGATAAGGTCCAGACTCATGTGTAAGAGTCTACAAGCAGGTTCTGGAGGATGAAGGATCCAGTAGAACATCATGTTTAATCCATCTGACACCATCAGGTTACATCTCAGACTGTGTAGGAGGATCTGGGAGGAGAAACTCCAGGACACCATCCATCATGTCATGAGGAACATGACTCGACACTGTGAAGCAGCTTACAACCACGTGAGGACTGAATAAACTACTGAACAAGATTCTGAGCTGCAACACTGATGTTTTAATAAACTGGACCAACCTGCTGCAACAGACTGTCAGTTTAAATTTCTTGGTGACTTTGTATTAAGCCCTCAGATTTTAACTTTCATCAAATGTTTCATCTTTTTGTTCTGAACACATTACTCCACATCAGCAGGAACATCCAGAACGATTCCTTTTACAGTTGAGATCTGAGGTGTTTTCAAAGGGTTTCTTTAATTTTTCGAAGCAGTGTGCAACACATTTAGAAATGTTATTTAAGAAGATAAAAAGGTCACTTAGCAAAGACAGCCAAAAGTGTATTGAGTTAAGCTAATCACTTAACTGCATTTCAGTGTTCAGATTCTCTCACCTGTCTCTGTACTCTGGGAGAAGCAGTGTGCAGGAGAGAAAACAGGTCCTGCATGAGTGTGAGCTGCTGAGCGAGGTACTGTCGACCCACATTAGAGCCGCTCAGAGCCAGAACCATGGAGAGCAGCTCAAAGCAGTAGGCGTCTGAGGAAGCATCGTCGTCACTGGGCTGCGAGTTGGCGTTTTCTTTACTTGAGATGGCATGTTCCCACTCCTCCCTCACACGCGTGGCCTCCATGCGGATGGCCTGAACGATGTGTGCACACACCTGGAAAATACAACATATATTAAGTTTGACTGCACCTTTTGGAATAGCTTCACCCTGTGTGGATTTTATCCCTTTGTTCTGGAAACTAACCTGTTTCTGAAGGTTGGTTAGTTTGCTCCTGCTAAAAATGATTCCCACCATGTGCTCTTTAAGGTCTGCATCAGATGGAACCTGTTTACAGAGAGACAACATGTGTAAAAAACATCATTTACAAGCTCTTAAACAACAGCTGTTACAGTTACTGACCTTATCCTCTCCTTCTGGTGATGACAGCAGGTTTTTCTCCTCCTGTTCTGGAGTTGGTTCTGCATCTCCACAGATTAGTTTTCCAAAAACCTGAATGTAAACAGAAAACATTCATTAAGTTCACAAAACAGCCTCCATATTTAATACAATATATTAAGAGCAAACAAATGACTGTGTGATGGTGATGCACTGGGATGAGTCTGCTGGTCTGACCTGTGATGTGATGAGGCGGAAAACTCGGAGAGTCTCAGCTTCACAGTTTTTCTGCTGGGCCATGCTGGCTGAGATTTGTCCAAGTATCTTGATGCTCTCGCCCTCTTTCCAACCCAGAACCTTCACCTGACGCACCCTCAGGGTGTTTTCAGGACCTTTCAGTTCCACTTTGATCACATGATAATCCCCCCCAGGAAGCTCACTCGTCACCCAGCCCATGTGACGCGAGTCGAGGTCAACCTGCAACCAAACAGCAGAGGAATGATCCTGAAGTTCTGCTAAATGAACATAATTGAATCATTTATTGGCTTCTATTAATTACTCCCTGTTATTAAAATGAGTCAGTGAGACGGTAGAAAAACTGAAAACATGTAATCTCTGCATTTAAGATTTATTCCATTAGCTGCATCTCATGAATTGTGTGATTTATTTATTAAAGCTCACTTAATTCAACATGGATTCACAGAAAATGCTCCCACCTGCTTGATTCTGCAGAGGTCTTCTATAGCCTTTCCACAAAGGAAGGTGACTGATGTGACTTTATTCTGTGGTCATGAGAAATAACAACAAATATATCACATCATACATGATTTATAATCAACTTCCCAAACACATGTTCATATAAAATAAAAGGTGTGTCAGTCCTGGAGTATTTAGAAGCTCTTTTTGTTGTTCCTTACCCCGATGTCTCTGGAGTTGTCCACATGAACAGATACCTTGGTGGCACTGATGCCTTTCACACAGCTGATAGTTATGCTCTTAGTTTTGTTCTTGTCCTCATCTCCAGACTCCCAGAATGTCTCAGTGGAGCCGTCTGTTAGGCTGCCGATCATGGCAGGCCGACTGGACGTCTTGATGTCTACGACACTGGTGAGGTCCTTCAAACAGGTAACCAGGCAGAGNATCCTGTATAACACATGTTATCATAAAGATTACATACAGCTGAGTGCCTAATAAGACCAGCTGAGTGAAGATCTGATGAATAATGTAAACAATGTTTTTAGTAACTGGTTGTCTTCTTGCCTGGCTCATTGCTTCGTAGCCCGACTGCACACTGATGTTGAAGCTCTCCTCACTGTCTCCATCATCTGACTTTGACAAGATATTGTTAATATGATGGAAAACGTTACTCTGATGGAGGAACTGGTGGTCGGACTGTTTGAACTTGAGACTCCAGCACCTGAAAGGATGAATAACAACAAATAAAATCAACATTAAAAGTTTAGAAAAATCAGAACTGAAAAGAAAAAAAAAGAAAGAAAGAAAACAATAAAAATTAATCAAATACTTTCTGCTAAATGCAGCAATCTTTAAAATAAAACTGTACCTAAGAGCCATCTGCTGTAATGCACTGCCACTTGGAAGTGACATCATGAGGTCAGAAATAGTCTGAAGGAGGCGGTGGAAAGTGTGAGGAAGAGGATGAGCAGCCTCCCCAGCAATCACAATGTCAGACAGAGGGTGTTCACATACACCCAGGTCTCTTTCCTGTGTGAAGATGTTCACAATGAGAAACCGTGACAGATCAGAGGTAACGCAACGTGTCACATAGCCATAAATAACTCCAACCTGTTCTAAGTTTTCTTTGTTTCCTTTGTTCTCTTCATCTTCCTCATCTTCAGGCTCACAGAGCGACGGGGTGAGAGAAGCTACAAAATGCCAAAGGATGTCATGCAGCGATGTGGTCTGGATCACATTGCACAGGAGCCAGTTAAATGCCTGTCAAGTACATAAAAAAGCTTTCAGTAATATGCAAAAACTAAAGTGAAAGTAAAGTTTTTAAGGTAATTTTACACAAAAACAAACAGTACTGTGCTCATATACATCACAGCTGTACCTCCATGGCAAACACCCTGCAGGCAGACTTTCTCAGTGCGTGTTTCATCGCCACCTCAAGGCCCTCAAGGTCATGATGCTGGATGACAAATGCCAGTACAGGCCACTGGAAGTTCCTTTCTCCCTTACTGAGGGAGCCATGAGCAGATATCAGGCGGGACAGCTCAGGAGACGGGTGGCGTAACAGCGAAGAGCCCACTTCTGTAAGAAAAGAAAAGCATATTGATGTTGAGGTCATGTTACAACTCAGCATGAAATTTGAACAAAAGGTTACTTTACTTGCTCACCTGCATCACCGCTATGAACTCTTCGTCTGGGCACGGCTTTAACCCGAGCTGGAGAGGGGGAGTGCTGCTTGTCGTACTCGGATGCTACAACGGAGTAGGACCTCTGAAACACGGTGCGCTTCGCAGTGTCGCTGTCTGTGATCGGACTGGTTTCAAGACTAAAGGTAAATAAAGACAAACGCTTAACTCTCAGATAAAATAAGAAATCAGAGTACAGTTTAATGTTTTCTTCAGAAAACTATGTAATCACGCTGAAACATGTTACCTGGGTGGCATTGACTTCATGTTGCTCTCTGGTTCCTCAAACACATTGGGGCAAGCATCAGGTGTGACGGAAATGTAGGGAGCAGGAACAGAGGAACGGGGGGGCAAATACCTCATCTCATCTTGAAAGAGGTTGTCATCTTGGTAGGCTCCAAAGTTCTCAGTGTGTTGCCTGAAAAGTGACAAAAGAATCACTCAAAACATGCTGAAAAGGAAAACGGATCTAATTAAAGATGTTTGTATCTGTAAAGTTTCGCTACCTTGCTAGTGTCTGCAGGTACAAGCAGCCCACTTTATTGGGCAGTTCTTCTGACACGCCCTCTTTCAGGCTGGGGAGCTGGGAATGAAGGGGCCGGGGTGGGTGGTGGCAGAGCATATTGGGCTCGGCTGCACTGCTGAGGGACAGCAGGAACAGAGCGTTCGCCCGGATCACCTGGTGGGCCTCCATAGTAGGCAGGGCTCTTGGAGTCTTCACCTGCAGAGGCTTTTTCCTCGACTGCTTCACCTTGCATCAAGTGCAGATGGATTTAGTTTCCACGAGACAACGAGTCAATGCAATATTAGAAGTAAGAAGTTTTCAATGAAAGGGGGGACACAAGAAGAAGAATCTCAGTTTGATACCTTTTCTCTGGCTGCAGTCTGTTTCTCTCTCAGGTATTTCTCCCGGCAGCGGTCACACACCAGGTACCAGGTGCTGCCTCCTATGCCTCCGTCTCCACAGTTTCCAGCCCAACCACCACAGAAGTGGCCAATACTGTTGTAGCCCTGGCCTCCCGCGTAGCGACCACAGCCTGTCATTACAAAAGAGGAATGTTGAGATAGAGAAAATTTACAGTATGTAACTTGATGTAAATCATCCTGGTTTCTCACCTGGGTGAGCTTGTCTCATGTGGTAGGTGACAGGGTAAGGGTGAGACTCTCCACAGAGTTCACAGATGGTGTCCTTCTCTGGTCCTCCCATGGCCAGTTGAGCCATTTCTCCAAACAGATTCCCCCTCGGACGTACCTCGGCCTTCTCCCTTTTCTTCTTCTCCTTCTTTGCCTTTTTGCTGTCTTTTTCATGCTCCTTCTTTTTTAAGATGGCACTAGAGCCTGGACTGGGAAAGATCATGTTCTGAGTGGCTGCTTTGATAGTGGCCATCGAAATGTCCTCCCAGAATGCAACTAAGTGCTGTAAAGTTAATGGTAAAACTGACTTGGGCCTCAGAGAGGGATGAGAAGCCATCTCATAGGAAACTGCTTCAGCTTTTCCATCCTCACACTTCTCTGGCAGTGGAGGTTCCTTCAGCATAGATAAAACTTTATTTTTATTAATACTGCCCATCTTTGAGATGTCCGGACCGTGTGGAGCAATGTTAAACATGTTTAGTGCAGAAGAAATCTCCAAGGAGTGGCGGTTCTTTAACTTGCTTTCTTTCTCCTCGGCGCCCTGCCCTCCCAAGGAGCTGCGAATCGGAGCGTGTTCTTTGGTTAGGTCTGGGTTGAACTTGAGGAAGGAGGAGCAGGCCATGGCATCATGGACGATACCCTCATGCCACAGAAATGCAGCAAAAACTGCACGGGTGCATTCTGCCACAGAGGGTGACATGGCCTGTTTGGCAGGCTCAGTGATCCTTGATGTACCCTCACCTTTGAATAAAGGTCCCGATTTGTCTTTCTTAGGACGCGTGTGTCGACTTGAGGTTTTGCGACTGACTTTGGGCGACGAGCGGCTCTCCAGCTCCTCTTTGACAGGGGCCTTGCCGATGCTGAAGTGCACCTTACAAGAACCTTCTTCTGTATTACGGACCTCCACGTTCTCGTCGTTGACGTCTTCATTGGAGAGGAGAGCGCTAGATGTGCAGACCTCCACCACCTCACTGTGGAGGTTTTCTTGGGTAACTTGAGGAGAAGGAACAAGGTTTTCTGCATTACTGATCACGCCTTTATTTGGGTCTTTAGAAGGCAGTTTAGACTTAGGGGAGGTAGATCTACCCCGGAGTGGCTCTGTAAGGGGAATCTTCTTCTTTCTGAGTGTGTCTGGATCCAGAGTATACGAGTCAGACTTGGATCTCTCTCTGGGTGGATCAAGTTGAGCTTTAGAAGGAGAGCTAACTTTAGGAGGGAGGTTCTTGTCAGGGTGGGTTAAAGAAGAAAGCTGGGAGGAGGTACTGGAGGGACTAGATCGGCCGGATGATGATACGCCTTTTTGTTTGGGAGAGGAGGAGCGAGAGCCAGGATTTGGCGACTCAGCCCGATTTCCTGAGGTTCTCCCATCTGCCTTTAGAGCCTGCAGAGTGTTGTGGTTAGGTGAGTGGGAGCGACTGTGAGAGTCAGTCCTCAGTTTTCCCGTGTCTGATCGCAGGATAAGTGCTTCACTGGCTGACAGTCCACCCTCAGTCATCTTGACCCTGCCTTGCTCAGAGGAGCGGCTTCCTCGACCCTCTGAGCGATTCTCCTGACGATGCTTGCTGGTTTGGGACATGGATCGTGTGCCAGACATCATGTTCCCTCGTTCACCTAAAGATGGAAGATCGAAACATAGTTACAAAACAAAACATTATCTGCAGTACAAATGTTTCTGTAACTCCAGGTCCAAAACGCAACAATAATAACAAAAAAAAAAGGAAAAAGTGCTGCAAAAGTAAGTGATAAATATATAAATTCTAGGGATGTGGTTGGTCGACTGGAAGTTTTTGTATATAAGTTTATCAGACAAACAGATGGATTATAATAGCTAGTGAAATCAGGAGATGATGATAAATGATGGAGGCATTAAACAAAACTCAGCTAACTCACTTCTAAAATGAATAAAAACCATGTTAAACACTCTTCATGTTGTTCAGGTTGCTTCATGTTGTTGATTTCTAAGTTACAAAGGCCCTAATTCACAGCAGTTTCTACCCGCCCCTCTGATCAGTCTGAGGGAAGCATGCACTTTGTAATTACCCACCCTTTTGCCTCAGAGTGAGTGATGACAGAGCACTACCATGACCAGCCACCGACACATTGCTTTTGTGCACACGCTCACGAGAAGCAAGGCAGCGTGATGAACCATCTACAGCGGAAAACAGTGAAGCAGGTAAACAAGCAAGACATGGAATGCATGAAAGAAAGCGAGCAAGAGAGACAGAAAAGAGAAGCAGAAAAAACAAGGAGACAGCACGGCAAATTAAGGGGAACAGAACAGGCAAAAGTTACAGGAAGGTCAGAAGATGAAGAATGACACATGAAGAAAGAGACACTTATAGAAGGTAAATAAGTTACAGAGGCCCAAAAGTGTCACCAAAAAAAAATTAAGGTTAAATATGAAAAATACAATTTAACTAGTACAAAACAATAAAGTCCAATTTTTAACAACAAAAACTCTCTATAAATCTGTAAAATAAATTTAAGCAATTTGGTTGATACAAAAAAAGGCAACTAAAATCCACTGAAGCATTTAAGGGTAAGATTAATTCAAAAATATTATCACTTGAGATTTACCACAACACCTTGAGGACTCTGTAAGAAATGGACAACACGGAATCAGAAAGGAGGAGGTGACCGACAGCAGATCAAAAGGAACAAAACAAACCTGCATAAATAAATGTTAAATAAATAAAAACAGAAACCATATAGAGTGGCATCCCCATGGAAAACTGTCAGAACTGTTTAGTTAAAACACAATCTAGAAATAAATATTTTATGAAAACAAAAATGATTGTAAACCTAAAATACATTCTTATAATAAATACTTTATGGCAATTTGTCAACCTTTTGAACTGTCAACTAGATTTCTCTCAGATTTGGGCTGGATGAGGTGATGAAAAACATGGAGGATAAAAGATGTAGAAGATGTAATGCACATGAGAGCAAGCAGAGCAAACAGACGATGAAGCAGCTCAGGCTGTTCAATCAGCGCAAACGAAAAGTTTTCATTTACCGAGACATGTCGTCTAAGTTTTGAAATCTTGTCGTGAAGCAAAAATTAATGTCAAAGCTTTTTTTTTTTCTTCAAGCAACTGCTTCTCTCATTGGGAAACAAGATTTCTACACTGAACATTAGACACAGATGTTTGCTGAAGATACTTTTATCGCCATGGAGCATGACTGCAGCATCATACATCACTTACTGCTGCTCTGCTCCACAAAAAGTTCTTAACTGCTATCAACAAACAGACTGGAAAAACAAAAACTTGCAAGGAAAAACAACAACACCTGTGCAAGAAAGTGCTGTCAGAAAGCAGGACAGACTTACTCAGAAGCTGTGGCTGCGGTTGAGACACTTGGGAGGGGGATTGTCCAAACACAAATGGGCTGTGGACAAGGGAGGAAGAGGAGGAGGAAGAGGAGGAGGAGGAGGAGGGAGGTTGGGCAGCTTGATCAAATATGGAGGAAGAGGAGGGAGCTGCTGAGTGGAAGGGCCCAGACTGAATGGAATTCAGTATGGCACTTAACCGGTCACCTGTAAAGATGGAGACAGAGGAAGGGGAAAAACTACAGCTTATACTGTGGTTTGAGGTTCCAGAGGGGGATGAAGGAGATCTGGTTCATGTCTTCCCCATCATTCAGTCACAACATGTGAAACAGGTGTAACTATAACGGGTATTCACAGTCCAAAGGTCCCGTTCACTGATTTAAATCAGGAAATTGGCATGATGACTTAATTGGCTCTGAATTCTCCTTTATCAATAAAAGATTTTATTAAAAAAATCAATAGATAAAAGTTAAAATGTTTTTTTTATACATTAAAAAAATGATAATTTCTGAACAGAAACAGAAGTCCTACTCACTTAGTACAAGCTTACTTTAATAAATATAGATAACCTTGGAAACGCTGGTGAAGTGTTTGCTGGATGTGAAACAGAGCTGATTGCTACCAGCGTAGCAACATCTCCAATATTTATCTCTATTACTGAATAAGACCGAAGCAGCTGAGATCTTCTCCACTGATTAACTATAAACTACATGTACTCAGTCAACACTGAGACAAACTGAACTGTCCACCATGAAGACTGTATGAGTCATGAGTCACTCAGGATTTTATAATGTACTTGGCATTGCTTTTGTTTAGAGACATCTGTCCAACAAGGTGAATGAAAACTCACATTATTTGTTTTCTAATCACAAGGTCTTTATGACAAGTTGCCATTTCATTATTATTAGCATCCAAAATCCAAATTCAGGTCACATGGGAGTTAATGAGTTTAAAGGTACTGTATCATGCTTTCAACGTCTGTGATAGGTACATATATCATAAAATGTTATCGTTGGTGTTATATGGTCTTCATTTGTCCTGAAATATAACTTATATCCTGGAGTTATTCGTCAACCAGGAAGTAAGACGCCCGGTTTACCTAAAATCCCACCTACACCTCACAGGGGGGTGAGTGCCGCCCATTTCATGATGTAGCCTCGAGCTCTGGCCTGGATGCAGTGCAGCATCATGGGCAACAGACACGCCCCCAAAACTTTATAAATAATTCAATAATGATGGAGGCGCATAGTGTGGAGCCTTACCATCCTGACCTGGAGTCTGACAGTGAATAGTGAAAGCTTCATAAATGGCTAATGCACATTATCATAGCATGTAGCTAGCATTCTGATTTACTTTTAAGGCTCTGGACACTCCTTAAGGCGTCTTTATTGTTGGAATTGCACCAACTGCAATCTTTCCGTTAATCTTTTTGATAGTCCACTTTGGCACTCGCCAAGGTTCGGGAAGCAGCCATTGATGAAATGGTCACATACAAACATGCTATAGCCAGTTAGACGTGGGATTCCAGAGAGAAACTCCAGCCATTTCTGGCGATCGGGCTGTTCTTTAGGAATGGTGAATAAAGTCCTCTAACTCTCGCAGCCAAATGCACATTTTTCACTAAGACATTTTTAGAAAGTAAAATACTACAAAAAAAGTTGTGCTCTGTGTCTTGCATTGGACTCCTGCAGCTTTGAAAAAGGGTGTGTGTGGTGTGTTTAATCTGACAAGACGGGCACTTCCTGGTTTGACAGCATTACATCACTATGTTACAAGTGAGTTGTTTACCAGGTGGGAGTGGAGCAGCTGCTCAGAGTGCAGGATTCAGGAGGAATAGCCACTCTGGTTTTTGGTTATTTTTAATAAGGAAATAGCATCACAACATGGTTAAAAGTTCCACAAAGTTGATTTTGCATGATATAGGACCTTTAATGTAATTGTAGCTTGTGCAGATTGTCACTAAATATACTTTGCTGCATACTAAATGCTAGTGACTGGAGCTCTTTGTATAATATTGATTCTTAGTGTAATTTCTAATGTATCTTGGCCATTTTTATCATGTTTAAATGCTAATAATTTCATAAGTATTTTGACATATTTTATACTAAAAGTAAGATTCATGAATGAAACAGAACTGACAGTAAACTCGAATTTTCTAAAGGATTTATCTGCTCATGTAACTAGCAGTCTTTACTTTTTAAGTTCACTAATCTAAACTCTAGTTGTCAAATGTACTTTATTCCAATTCTGTCACAGAATCAATAAGTGTAACTGTACGATTTGTATCATCATGATTCTCTTTTTGGTCTGACCAAGGATCTCATAAGAACTGCACATCCTATTTTAAGAAATGTGGGGGAGAGAAAATCCATTTCCAAGAAAACTGACACTTGGTGTCTGCGGAAAATTCAAGTGGAGAGAGAAAGACGCAAATACACTTTAGGCATCCTCTCTCTGAGGCTTTAGCAAATCCGAAAAGCTCACTGAGGTGTTGCTGGTCACTGTGCAGTTTGATGGAAACTGATGACAATAATGATCAAATGTCTTCTATGTGATGAAATTAAAACGATATGAGAAGGTGAAACAACAGCTCAGAGCTGGATTTTAGCACGACACTGCGAAGCCCACAGAAATCCAAACACTGACCGGCTCATGCTTGCAGACATATACCTGACATCACAGAGATGTAAGGCATGAGATAGCAACAGTAGACAAACATGCACAAACAAATGAAGAGTTAATAGGTAAAAAGGGCACGTATCACTTAAAAACACCAGACTAGAAACTGAAAGAGTGAATTATGCATTTGATGGAAATGCTGCTATATATTGTGACAAAATATCAATGCTATTCTGTATTTTTTTGCAACTAAAAGACAAAAGTAGTTCCATTTTTTAAATATTTGTGCATTAAAATATTTATTCATTTAGACTTATTTTTTAGACTGAAATCTTTAAAGCCTGGTTCACACCGGCCACGGAAGCACCGCGGTAAGGAGACCGTTTCCATCCAGCGCCCTTGTTAACTTATGGTGTCGTTCACACCAGACGCAGAGCGCAACAAAGCGGCGTGGCCCGCCCGCACCGTGAAGTGATCGTTTTGGTCTATTTTTTTCCGCGAGCGTTCCGCGTCATTTCTGGCAGGAAGTCTGACCAAGACGCACGAGACAATATGGTCAAAAATAACAGCAATTCTTAAGAATAAAATACCACGATTGACAAATGCGATCATATTTGTGTATCTATAGACTATAGAGATGAAAATAAACACAATACACACACACAAACAAATAGACACAGACAGGGCAACGGATTACGTTGAGGGGGTGCGGGTTTTTGGGTGTCTAAACACAAACAGGGAAGAGGAGTTGGAGACAAGCCAAGATGGACAATGTCAAATTAAGAGCAGGAGTAATTAATACAAGATCTCTTCAATTATTTTATGACTTATCCATGATGAAAAAAAATAGCTCTGAATGAACACATGAGCAGATGCGCTTGTGGACCGGCGCGGAGAAATACGCGTCTGATGTGAACAGGCGAGCAGCTAAGCGCACAGCTCCGCGGCGCTTCGCAAGGAGTGTGAACAAGGCGTAAAGCATGATAAAAGACAAGGAGCAATTCTGTGCATGAGATATCAGTAACAATAAAATTTGATTTTGAAGACTGACTTTATGCTAAATGTACATCAAAGACTAAGAATGTAAAATGCTTCATGTAAAAAGTGTATAAAATTAGAAGAAATTTGCATACAGAATGAGAGGTTTTGTTTTTTTCTAATGAACGATGCTACAAGCGTGTCCTACCTTTGTTGTTGGTGATCCCATAATCGAAACCCTGCGCTCCATTTGAAGTCGTGGCTCTACTGAAGGCTTGTACAGAAAATGGGCTGGGTGGTGGCGTCTGATTGCCGTGCTCCAACAACGCTTGTTCTGCAAATCAGATCATTTTATCTTTGAATGGCTTCCTTCACCGCTACATGTGGGGATCGAGTGAAACTTACCATCATCATGGCGAAGGTACTGGTTCCCACCGCGGTCTCTCGTCAGAGACCAAGCTTCTCCTTCATCACTCTCACAGAATTCCACTACACTGTTTTTATCCAGCTGTACCCAGGTTCCCTCTGAGTTGACCACCTGATACATAAACAGCTCTATTTATCCAGACTCTTTCACTCTCACACACACAAAAATCATATCCATTCACTCCCAGGTCCACTCACATCCATCGAAGTGATCACAGCACATACAAAGCAAGGACAAATTTCTGCTATAAAAGATCAGTGACATGCAAGCATTCAACTCATCTGATTGACACCAAATTTGACATGAAACTGATTTTTTTCAGCGGGCACTGCAGGACAAAACTGTGGCTAAAGAAAAAAATACAAGACTTACTCTAAGAAAGGATGTTTTATTGAAAGGTAAATGCATGAAGTTGTGTTTTCTCAACTCCCTGTTGTATTGTTATTGTGGAAAAACAGACACAGATGGAAGTATTAGTATTTGCAGGCTGCATGTCCCCGATCCGCACAGGGCAGTCTACTGCAGGCTAAGGAATCGACCAAACAGCATGACACACCACAGCGGCCAATGACAGGTCAGAACCAAAAGAGAGGAGGCTCCGGAAAACAGACCAAAGATGACTGAAATGTTCAAAGTATATAGACATTCAGAAGTCTTATGAGTGCAAGAAAGATAGACAGGCTCATTGATTGGTTTTTTTTTAAGCCTCAATGCAGCTGAATATGAAACCCTGAAATCACAACAGATTTATGCACAAAGTAGAATCAGGAAGTTATGCAAAATAGTGTGGGCACAGAAGTTGCTAAAACCTCCAAAAGCGGTAAGACAGAGAAAACAACCCACGCCCAGAAGCAGCTGATGCGAACTCAGAGAGAAATACGGCCAAAATTATTTAAATTGACGAAGAATTTCTTATACGATCTAAACAGACTGAATTATTTCGCTCCAGCCACAAAAACATATTGAATTGTTTGGGGGGAGTGCGTACCTCGCCTATGGCCTTGACCTTGTTGCCAAGTACTAACATTCCAATGGGGATACCCCTAAGGTTTGGGCAGCTTCTGATGTTGTGACCAGAGGGACCGGTCTTCACTACCTTATAAAGACCAGGGCCGCCGGCCTGACCTGCCCTGTTCTGCACCCCAATGGGAGCCTCGTGGGAAGGGCAGCTGCTCACCTCCTTTACCTTCTCTTCCAACTGGCCCCTGACCTCCTGCAAAAGTTAAAAGTATGAATTAGACTCAGGGCATAGCAATGAAACAGGGTCCAAAAATCTTTAAGTCCCTGAAAACGCTGGCAGAACTAATACTAACTAAAAATTACCCTGAGAAGCTGTTCAGAGAGTTACTAGTTGAGTGTGCTCGTTAAAATAATAGTTTGGCTATTTTGGAATTACGTAAGGAAAAAAAAAAAAAACAATTTACAACCTCAGCTTGGAGGAACAGAGATTAGTTCTGACTAGACTGAGTTGTTGTTTATAAACCTTCACATCTCTGTCAATCTTGTATTACCTGGTTACTAACATAGAACTCTGTTTATCAGCAAGCACAACAGTGGCATCAGCCATTAGCTGCGGCTCGTCCGGTGCAGCAGGAACATCAAACGGTTTCTGCTGGAACAACCACATAGTGTGAAACTGACAGAGAGGAAAGATTTATAAAAGAACCTTCCCATTAAGTGATAGAAACTTTTAAGAATTGAGTTGTTTTAAAATCGTGACAATCCACCTGGATTAGCCTTTAGCTCATCAATCCAGTCAGAATTAAAACCTATTTCTCCAAACTCAAGCTGTTCAAAGAGCTAATTGCTTATAAAATTTACATAAAACTCAATATTAAAACGTGAGAAATATCCCTTTAATGAGTAGAAGAAATATTTGGAAATTTTAGAAGAGAGTTTGATCAGAATGCTCTCTAACGGTCAACAACATATCAGCTAATCCTGTGCAGACAGCAAGCCAAGTTAAGCTAAGTTTAACAAAAGCAAACCACTTGATAAATCTTCTTTTCTTCAGTTACAATGTATTGTGTGCACATTTGTGTGTTAACATCAAAGAACTCACTTAAGAATGATACAACAGTTACAACGGACAATCTCAAATTCAGCAGAATTCATTTTACACAGTCTAAGGGAGGCATGCTATGAGGTACACTGATACTAAACTGCTTTGCAAACAAGACATCATGCAACAGACTGGACATTAGTATCTGAAACCCATGCAAGAAACAAGAGTAACAAAGCTGATCGTTGGATTGGTCTACAGGGGCAGGACTGCCTGGCGTACCATATTATCAATGTACAGACAACCATGCAGCTATAGTTTGACTTCTTATGCCTAAAATTAACACTCTGGGAAAATGACAAAGTCACAAGGGGTTCAAGGTGACAGGTAGTTTAACAAACGGATGATAAGCTGCAGGGCAATCAAACTATTTATCCCTTTTTCATCCAACTCACCTTTGGTGGGAATATAGTTAAGGGGGTCCATGACAAAAAGGCGATATCACTGACTCCTTGGCTAGCATTAAAGACATTCTGAGCAAATTGTAAAAGAGTCAAGAAACAACAGACTAACAGACGACTCAAGAAAGAGACAGTGAGAGGGAGAAAAGGTGCGTGTATTTTTTTGGAAGACAAATAATGGCTTTGCCTGTTTGGATTTTTAAGGATCAGAGATTTTGACACAATAAAAGAGAGAGGACACATTCTGACTGATGTCAGATAGGCTGGGTTGTTGTGGAGCTCTAATAAATAAAAGGGCTCAAAAAAGACTGCAGATCCAGGCAACGCCTGTGAAGATCAGTCCCAATACCTCAGGGAATTCTTTTCAGAACCACAACCAAAGGTAAGAAAAATATGAATAAATACCAAACTTCCAAAAAAATTCCCAACTTGGATGATGTGGTGTGTCATGCTGTTCAGACAGAGACCTTATATGAAAACCTTCGAGCACGTAAAGCATCCCAATGCAGAGGTGGAACATTGGTGCAGTCGAGGTAGACCGGTAGACCAGCATTTGTTACACAACAGAAAATCTTTTAGATGTTTCCCTGTGAATGACCTTATCAGCTTTCACATAATAGTCACAGTATTTTTTTTAATATTATTATTTTCAGGTCAACTGTGAAAGGGGCAAATCAAAACAGAGCAGAGTTACAAGTTGCACCACAGGACGTCATTGTTCCTTTGCAGTTTAACCTTTTCGGTCAATCCCTGCATTGGGCATCACTTTAAAGCACTAAAACAATATTCTACCAACAAAGTGTTGAGCTAAACACAAGATGGGGTGTGATAAAGTTAACTTTCTGCCTTCATATATGAATTAAAGCATGCATACTTTTCAGCAGCTGCTTCATTGCAGTGTGTTAGTAAAAGTTTCATACTCAGAGCTGCTCTGGTAGGTATTTCATGCAAGAGAAAAACCCGATATTTACACTCCGATCTGGTGAGTTTTACCATGCTGCAATAACATTTGTGGAGTGGGTGCCAAAGTTAAATGCTTCAAAATAACATTTAAATTGTAAAACACAGATGAGCTCTTCTCCAAATAAATAGTGCTTTTGTTGTTGGACTAAATCAAACTACTCAGCGGGCTCTCATCTACTTACATCTGCTGGGACCAGGAGGTTCCTACCCAGGTGCTGATTAAAAGAGAGGCACCAGGCTTCTGTGTAACCATTCATGTTGGGAACATACTTCTTTACTGTTTCATCATTGAGCCTGAGCCATACACCATCATCATTGTGGATCTGAAGGAAAACAAGCCACAGAGTAGAGCACAGCCACACTGGCTTGTTATTGAGGTAACACATAGGGAACATCCTCATACTCACATCTGAGGCTGCAGGAACGTTATAATGGAACTCATGGCTAAAGTAACAGTAGCATGCAAATGATAAAAAAATGTGTATAAATTGTTGCTAAACTAATAGGATATTAACAGGAGTGCACATACACTGTACTGCCAAAAGTATTGAGACATACTGTATATTAACAAGGTTTTTAATCCACAGGGTTTAATATGGAGTTGATTCACTGATTCACTGTAACAGCTTCATCTCTTCTGGGAAGAACTTCAAAATTTTAGGAGTGTGTTTAAGGGAATTTTTGGGTAATTGCTCCAGTTCTGGTTCACAGTTTTCTGTAATTCATCCCAAATATATTTTGTCAGGTTGAGTTCAGGACTCTAACATGTCTTTATGGACCTGGTATGTGCTCTGGTGTGCAGCCATGTTGGAAAAGTAAGGGAATGTCCTCAAATGGTTCTCACAAAGTTAAAAGCATTAAATTGTCCAAAATGGTATGCTGAAGCATTAGGGGTTCTTGTCACTGGAACTAAGAGTTGAGCCCAAACACTGATAACGGTCCCTCACCATGATCTCCCCTCCACCAAACTTTACTCTTGGCACAATGCAGCCGTCTCCTGGGAACTGCCAAACCCAGAACCTGGACTGTCAGACAGAGAGACATGATTCTTCACTGTGCAGAACACCCCCCAACTACTCAACATGGTGCTTTACACCACTGGATCTGATGCTTTGCTCTGCATTTAGAGATGAAAGGCCTGAATGCAGCAACTCGGCCACAGAAACCCGTTCCATGAAGCTCTCTACACAACGATCTTAAGTTAATCTGAAATCACGTGAAGCTTGGAGGTCTGTAGTTACTGACTCTGCAGAATGTTGCTGTGCACGTCAGCATGCACTGACCCGCTCTGTGAGTTTACATGCCACCACTTCATGGCTGAGTTACTGTTGTTCCCTAAAACTCTCCCAACAGCTGATGGTAGGATATTTAATCATGAACCATGTAACATGTTAAAATTTCCTGAGCTCTTAAGAGCGACTCATTCTGAACGTCTCGGCGCCTGATTTTATACACCTGCAAAATCAATAATGACTGGAATTCAATGATTTGGAGGCGTGTCCCAACACTTTTGGCAATATAGTGAATTTTACACACTGCAGGTATTTCTTTCGTTGGGTCATGTTTTATTTATGTATTTAAATGTGTAATTTTTTTTTTTTATTTCTATAGAAGCCTTTCAACCTCAGATGGCCTTGCAGGAGGGTATGAAGCAACATAAAGCAAAAGCAACCAAGTTCAAAGGCAGTAATCATCACAGAGAAGTTATTACATATGATTACAAAAAAGCCTTCACGCTTTTAATTTAACAATATTTATAAAATTGACAGTGTTCAGTTTACTGCGCTAAAAAAAAAAAATAATGTTGATCAAAGAGCTCCAACTTGTATATTTATAGTCCATCTGCTCTTTAATTAATTACCTCGTCAGTGAAAGTGATGGTGCCATTGACATGCACTATGCCTATCTGTTCACTCTGCAAGGAGGGGTGACTACGCACACGAAGGCCCGCGCTGTCCTTGGACACAAACTTACGGACCTGACAGAAGCAGAGAAGACATTGTGTCTATGAGCGGTAGAAGCAAAGAACAGAAAGAAACCAAAAATAAGGAAGGAAAAGAGAGAAGACAAAGCAGTACAAGTTGATGGTGGGAGAGTGCATGCAACAACCCACGGAGACCCTGCTGTTAGGTGAACTAAGTCTCAGGAAAAGGATTTTCTGTTTTCAGGAGCACAAGTTGGGTAACATTTCCACTCCAGTCGATTGATGGATGAGTGATGTGATTAGATCAGCTGTGTAATTAAATGGATTTAATCTGTTAAAAGATGTAATAAACATCTAGATTTAATCCCAAAACTGCATCAGCAAAGTTTGTAAGTGTGTCATTCTTCTCCTACTGCTGCATCGTTGTCTCATATCTGCAGCACCGCTGGTACAAACAGCAATAATCTGTGATTCACGCTGATCACGTGGATCAACTGATACTCCAGACAGAAAGAACTGGTTTGTTATTTAATGTGTAAAATCTATTCTGATGCTCACTGCTGCTGTAAAACTGTTAATCACATCTGTGATTTGGCTTTACTTTTATGTTTTACATAGTGAGTAAGACACAGGAGACACAATTGCCACAATTTTGGTTAATTTTTGGGCATGGAGTATACAAGAATGGGTATAAACTAAGAAAAAAATATTCAATTATTAAACATCTAGAAACTCTAGTGTCACCCATGTTAGTGCAAACATCTGTGGGCTCCTCCTGATGCTACTGGAAAACAGTCATGCAAAATCCATTTTTAGTTATTACTGTTCATAATAACACTGAAGAACTTCTGAATGACAGAATGTATTATTTGCATTACAAACAGTAAAGCATTCAGGGCTTTTCTTTTTACATGAAACAGGAAATGTAGTCATCTTTTTTTTTTTACTTTACATTACTGCTTTTCTTTGTTCATAACATAACTAGTTTTTATGTTCATGTTTTTTGTGGTGTATTGAGAAAGATTAAAAAACTACCCAGAGGTTATTTATTATTAAAATAAGAGATTCACATGAGGACAACTGTGATCTGGTTCCTGTTACGTTGCACCTGATGTGTAACGTTTCATTTTTAGCTTTAAGCTCATGTTTACAGTCAACAGAAAGAGAAACTCACCTTGCTCGGCTGAGGTTCTGTCTTTGCTTTCACCATCTGAGTTCCAGGTGGAATCATACCTTTTGGAGGGTCTTTGACTTCCACCTCCAAACCAGCATCTTCAAAAGAAAAGCAGAAAACCTTTAAAGTATTCGTGCAAATTTAAGACACATTTTCTTAAATAATATGTATCTGTAGTAAATGTATTGAGTTATATGGACAGTGATGGACGGATACCTATTTCAATGCCATCAATGGTGACATGAATAGTATAAAGGCCGACTGCCCCTGGAGTCCAGTTAGCGCTGTAGGTTCCATCAGTGTTGGCACGGATGAGCATATTTTCACTGGGCCTGTATAGATAATAATCAATAAGTTGATTGTGTCTCACTGGAAGATGTGCTGAATTCTACATGAATTTGCAAACCTCTTTGGGGTAGGAGACGCAAAGCGCAGCTCTTCAAATGAGTAGCTTTCATACGCCTGATAGAGACACAACAAGAACACTGGTCAACACAAACAGGTTTATAATTACTACTATACAGATTTTATCATGAGCTGTTTTAATTTCATGCAACAGGTAAACATACAAAGACTCACAGGAGCCATTAAAACTAAAAATATCACACTTGGGAACATCTTAGCTGTCAGTGTAGCTGATAAACATGACTGGTGTCACTCTGAAGATCCTTTTTAATAAAACCAACTAAAATGAAAGAAGTTCTGTGTGAAGTGGAAACTACATGCTGACCTTCATCATGGTTATAGCAATGTATCTTGCTTCCTTCACTATCACAGGCTCATATGTGGCCTCCAGTTTGGGCACCGGCAGACCTCCGAAGGTCAAGTCAGGGCCAGAGGAGGAAGGGGAGGAGCTTCCAGGGAGTCTCTGCAGCTTTTTCACATTGTCTGGTTGAACTGATTTCTTCTGAGAAACAGGTACAGCCTTCACCTCCACCTAGAGATGAAACAGATAATGGAGGAGTCAAACAAGTCTGATCTGTAACTGAAGACAAATGAACAAATCTGGGCAGCAGCAATACAAAAGATATAATCTTACTTTCATGTTAGGAACATGCACCACATCGCCATACTGGTCTTTAGTCTGAACGACCACGGTGGCTGGCCAGCCGCAGCGTATGTCATCTTTGTTCAAAATCAGAGAGGTCTTCTGAGGATCTGCGTAGGAGTCGGGCTGTAGCCATCTGGATGGGACAAACACAGAAGAATCACGATGACATAATGATTCATTAGTCGTAATGCTCTCAGCTTTTGGTTTAATACGTATGTTTGTACAAATCTGAGGTTTTCAGGTGGCATGCTGTCTGGATCAAAGCACAGGAACGTACCTGGCCAGACGCCCGCCGCTTGAGTTGGGCACACAGGTGATGAAGTCCTCGAGAAAAGAGTGCTCATTGGTTTGGAGATGCAGTGGCAGATTTCCCTCCAGGGCCTCCAGGATGGTGGGCGAGTGAGACAGAGCCAAACCCTTTCCCAGGATCCCTGAGTGGGATTTACACACCTGTGTGAGAGCAATAGACAGAAAGATTAAGAAATGCTAAGAGCTCAAGAGATTTATTTCCCAAATTAATACATATAAATTAATTTAACAGACAGCATACCTGCAGTGAGGCTTCCTCAAGAATCTCAAGATCTTCCTCCAATTCGTTCCCTGAAATTAAATACAAAGATTATAAAACACAAGATTACAGGTAAAACCAAAATATCTCCAGCTAATTCCCACATGCACTGGTCTCCATACCTATAGGTAGTGCCAGGTCTTTCTTCATTAGAGCTGCAGCACACACACTGCCAAGAAATGCCAGCTCTTTTTCCAGTTGGATGATACCCTGAAATGTCAGGAGCACTTGGTTAGAAAGTTCATTTCTCTCTTTAACAGATGACATGACACGTTGCATTGCAGTCACAATAAACAACCAGAGAGTCAGTCTGTGCAGAGAGATAAAGATAGATTGATCAAGTTGGATCAAATAACATTCAAGTTTTTAGATATATTTTTGTGTCAGCCATCCAGTACTCCTCTTCCAAATAATGGCACAACTCTCTAAAGAAGCTACAAGACAAAAATCAATTCTAGTTTGTAAGAGCGTCTGTACCTCATCAGGACCAGGATTAAACTCGTATCCGATAGCCACACACTTGAAGCCGTAGAAGCAAGCTTTCTCATCTTTCACATAATCGGAAGCTGTTTCCAGTGAGAAGAGAACTTCATTTCCTGAATGAAGAAGAGACAGAAAAAACACATTAAAAAAGGCACCAAAAAAAACAAGTGCAGAGTTCAGTAAATACCTACGTAATGTTGCTAAAATTAGGAGCATTTTGAATCAAAGGGATGCTGAAACTTTAGTTCACGCATTTATTACTTCTAGACTTGATTACTGTAATTCATTATTATCAGGGTGTTCTAATAGTGCTGTTAAAGGCCTCCAGCTGATCCAAAATGCTGCTGCCAGAGTTCTGATGAGAGTTAGAAGGAGAGACCATATTTCTCCTGTTTTAGCATCACTTCATTGGCTCCCTGTAAGGTCTAGAATAAAGTTTAAGGTTTTACTTTTGACGTATAAGGCCTTGAACGACCAAGCTCCAGCTTATATTAAAGATCTTATTGTTCCATATGCTCCTAACAGAGCACTTCGCTCTCAGACTGCAGGTCTGCTTGTAGTTCCTAGAATTTCTAAAAGTAGAATGGGAGGAAGAGCTTTTAATTATCAGGCTCCTCTCCTGTGGAACCAGCTTCCACTTTTTATCCGTGAGGCAGACACCTTGTGTAGTTTTAAGAATAGACTTAAAACTTTCCTTTTTACACAATCCTATAGTCAGGGTTAGCTTGGGTTCTCCTGAGCTTTCCCTTTAGTTATGCTGCTATAGGTTTAGACTGCCGGAGGACATACTGACCACATTTTTTTTCACTCTGCTGTCTTTCTTTACTGTGGCTGCCTCTGAGGAGGGTGTATCTCACATAAACAAGGGATGAAATATTCCCACTAGAACCATCAAATTGTTATTGCTTTGATTGTTACTGCTGCCATTAACTGTTTCTCTGTTTATCTTTCCATAGACATGACGACTGGCCTAAATACATCTGTGTTTGTCTGTGTCTCTTTCCTGTCAGCTCAGACCCCAGTCGGCTAAGGCAGAAGGCCGCCCATCCTGAGCCGGGTTCTGCTAGAGGTTTCTTCCTGTTAAAAGGGAGTCGTTCCTTTCCACTGTCGCCAGTTGTGCTTGCTCAGGATGGGGGATTGTGCTGAAATAACAATTCAGCCCAATCGGCTGGTTCCTTAGATAGAAAATGTTTTATTATTAATTGATTGATTTTTCTGTGAAGTGCCTTGAAATGACTTTGTCATGAACTGGCGCTTTATAAATAAATAAACTTGAACTTGAACTTAAATAGAAGTAGACACAGTAATGACTGCACTTGGTCAAGTTGCATAGTTTTCTCCTTCAGACGAATGAAACACACCTTATGAATGATGATATTTGAGACTACAATAATTCTGTCTGCTGCTTTATATCTATTGGAGTTTGTTTAGAACTTTAGATGCGAAAAATTAGTTGAAGTTTTCTGTTTGATGAAGATGAAAGTGACGTCCTTTGTTCTCACCTGGGAGGACGAGAACAGTGGTGGGCCAGCCCGTGGAACCAGAAAACTTTTTGAGCTCCGTCCAGGTATTGATGGTGTCGTGGATCAGAGGTTTGCCTCCTAAGTTTGACAGGTGGAGCGTGCGGCTGGGGATAAGCAGACGAAGGACGTCCTCTGGCTGAGCAGTGCCGCACTGTGAGTCAAACTCAATGGTTGTCCAACGCACGCAGTCTGGAAATGATACCTGAGAGGAAGTGAGACAAACATTTACACCTTAAATAAATTCAGTTTCTTTTGTTACGTGATTTTTCCTTAAACAGTCGGTCTATTATGAGGAAACTGTACCCTATATTGTGTAACGCCAGCTTGTTTGTAAGGATGATCACTCTCAATCACTGAGTAGTGGTTTGAGGTGGTGCACGCAGAGAGGCCCTGCTCAGGCTGGTTGCCGGTGGTGCTGTCTGTTGACTGGTTGGGGTTAAAGGTTGGTGGGGCATATTTTTGATTGAGGGCAGAGACGGCAGGTAGCAACTCTTGAACAAGTCCAAAAACCTCAACAGCAGCCTGGAAGAAGACCAAGAGGTTTCATACCAGGTGAATATTGATGAATAATGAAGGATTTACCTTTATGATAAGTAAATAAAAAATGTTTACCTTAGGGACAGATGCAGCAACAGGTCCAATGTAAGCCAGAATAAGGGGCAGGAGCATGGAGAAGAGACTGGAGGAACTTAATAACTCTGGAATATCATCCACTAGAGAGCATAAAGGACCAAAATGTAACTGAAGGGATACAGATCCAGCATAAAGGTTTCTCCTAAAACGTTTTTTCTAAAGTTGTTGAGCTTACCATCAACTGCAAACGCCCTGTGAAGGAGGTCCTTAGCAGCTCGGACCACAGCGCTAACCACAGACAGAGCTCTGCTGCAGTTTTTGTCCTCCTCGTTTGCTTTGCTCAGCAGCTGAGACTGGAGGTCCCCATCATACTCACTCCTTCAGTAGTGAGAAAACTCAGGTCAAATAAAAAATAAAATACATTTATACTAAGTATGAGAAACAGCTTCTTACCCATCCTTACCTGTAGTAAAGGATCTGTGGGATCTGACCTCGGGTCTGGTTGGTTCCATTACTACTCAAACTGCAAGTGCTGAAGGTGAATGATACACCATCAGAGCACTGCACGGTGGTCATACCTCCGTCTCCATTAGCCGTCCTGCTGCCATAGTTTCGTAACCGGACTGCATATTTTACCCCTTCCTGAAATAGATTAATGGGATTTGTCCATACGATCAGCAGATTCAGACAGTGTTTGCGGTAAAAAAATACATATAGATCTTTGTATATTGACAAACAGGGATAACTGTTCCTTTCTGGCAAGCTCACACACCTTGAGCGGCACTGCCTTATCCAGGCGAATCTCTGCAATGTCACTAGGAGAATCATCAGTGCTGTAGGTGCCTTTTACCAGCTCCAGAGACGTCCATCTGTGAGAATGTGCCGAGTCACCGGGGTGTTCGGTCTGTGCCTGCAGGGAGACAGAATAAAAGTTGTTAAAAAAGTAATTGAGTATAAAAAATGTAAACAGGCTATTTGTACTGAAAGTGTTTACAATCACTCACATCATCAGCAAGCACCTCTAGTTCATACTCATGGATGCCCCCTCCCCCATAGACACAGACTCCAACCAGAACCACGCCAGGCTTGTCCACAGTCAGACAGATAGCATCTGGGGAGCCGTTGCCCGTGTTCCAGCTGCGCCCCTGGCTTGTTTTGGTGAAGCGGTTGGGGGATGCTTTCACAGAGTGGAGTGAGTTCAGCCCATCAACCTAATGAACAAATACAAAACAAGAAATGTTACCAAATATATAAATAAACTAATAAAACAACAGAAAAGGAGCAAACCAAACTGATGAGGAAGGTTTTAGTTAACTAGACAATCATGGTTTATAACCGCCACTTCAAAACGGACACTTTTTAAAATAAATGCTCATCTATATGAAAAAGTGCTCAAAAGATCTAAAAAAAAAAAAACATCAGATAAAAATCTCTCATGCATGGCTGCAAACTGCCAGACACAGCTGCAGGGAGACCAAATCAGGTACTCTGGGGAGGAAAAGTCGTTGCCCTGACAACAGACTAGGGAGGAAAACACTGTGGTGTGGAGGGCTGCTGTCAGGTGACATAGCTATGGCAACGCTAGTCCTGACTGCAGTGAATGAGGGTAGCAAAGGATGATAATCACAGGAAGAGAGTGGCTGAGGGAGGGTGAGAGACATCTGCCATTTCCACATAATGACTCAACAAGAACAAAAAAATTGCATCTATCACTGTCACAAAGCTGCTTCGATAACAATTTCAGCAAAAGGTCTCGACATAGAAGAAAAAAACTAAAGGAAAGACGTGATCTGATAACGATAAGCTGTGACGTGACAATTCAAATACACAGAAAGGAAATAATTAAATCCATGGAATAAAAAAAAAAAAAAAACTACTGCAACTGACAAACATGAGCTAAATGAAAATGCTCCAAATCTCATTTGATGTTTTTATGCTTCAGTAAACAGAAAAGCCCAAGAAAACATGATGACAGGCTTTGAGCCCACACAAACAAGCCTGCTGTTCGTGTTGAGCGTGCATTCACCTCAGAGCCCATGGCTGACGCGGTGAGCTCAGACACGATCGAGGCTAGCAGCCCGCAGGTATTGGAGACCAAGTGAGGAGAGAAAAGTTCCACTTCCTTCCTCAAACTCTTTCGCACCGGAAGCACCACGATCACCAGCATCTTCTCCAGTACTTCCCGAAAACTGGTCATGCCCATCAGGTTCTCCTCCGTCTAAAAAGGAAAGACACAATCATCCATCATTAAAGCTTCTAAAGTTTTCCAGTAAAATGTAACGACTAAATGCACCAGTAAAATAATCTATTGGATAATTCCTGAGTTACTGACAGAGTTGATTCTGTTAGTGTGAAAGTTGTGCAAACAACTCACATGGCTTAGTTTCTCCATATGAGCCACAAGCAGGGGGAAGCGATGAGCGAGAGCAGAGTCGTTCTCCGTGCTGACTTGTTTGACCAGTGAACGCAGCAGCACTTCTCCGTCATATGCAATGGGCAAGATAGATGTCAGCTTCACCGAGGTGTTGCACAGAGCTGACATTACAGCTGCTAAAAGACGGCTGCTGGATGTGCGAAAATTGGCCTCAGCAATATCCTGAATTAGAAAAAGAGAAGAATATATTTTTGTCCAATCAAGAAAATGTTTTAGAAGTGTTGCTTCTGAAATTTCGAGGATGTCATCTGCAACATGGACTCATTTTACCTGGTCTAAGCAGTTGAGGAGATCACAAAGACAAGCCCACTGGAGAGCTGGAGTTGGGTAAAAGGAGTGAAAGCAAGCAGTGAAGGTGTTGTGGCACTCCTGCAGGACAGCTTCCAGCAAGGTAAGTGGCTGAGACAAGTAGCCCTGTGGGTCATTATCCAGTTTAGTCATGCAGTTGTCCATGCCTTCTGACAGGATCTTCTTCAGTAGGCTGCGTGTCTTTCCCACACACTCTGCCAGCTTGCTCGACTCCTCCACCACAGCTTTGGTGCTGGCTAGAAATCAAACAACAAACATGGAAAAAACGAGACTTAAACAGATAATATTATTAAATATACAGTGGGGCAAAAAAGTATTTAGTCAGCCACCAATTGTGTAAGTTCTCCCACTTAAAAAGATCAGAGAGGCCTGTAATTTTCATCATAGGTATACCTCAACTATGAGAGACAAAATGAGGGAAAAAAATCCAGAAAATCACATTGTCTGATTTTTAAAGAATTTATTTGCAAATTATGGTGGAAAATAAGTATTTGGTCAATAACAAAAGTTAATCTCAATACTTTGTTATATAGCCTTTGTTGGCAATGACAGAGGTCAAACGTTTTCTGTAAGTCTTCACAAGGTTTTCACACACTGTTGCTGGTATTTTGGCCCATTCCTCCATGCAGATCTCCTCTAGAGCAGTGATGTTTTGGGGCTGACGCTGGGCAACACGGACTTTCAACTCCCTCCAGAGATTTTCTATGGGGTTGAGATCTGGAGACTGGCTAGGCCACTCCAGGACCTTGAAATGCTTCTTACGAAGCCACTCCTTCGTTGCCCGGGCGGTGTGTTTGGGATCATTGTCATGCTGAAAGACCCAGCCACGTCTCATTTTCAATGCCCTTGCTGATGGAAGGAGGTTTTCACTCAAAATCTTACGATACATGGCCCCATTCATTCTTTCCTTTACACGGATCAGTCGTCCTGGTCCCCTTGCAGAAAAACAGCCCCAAAGCATGATGTTTCCACCCCCATGCTTTACAGTAGGTATGGTGTTCTTTGGATCCAACTCAGCATTCTTTCCCCTCCAAACACGACAAGTTGAGTTTCTACCAAAAAGTTCTATTTTGGTTTCATCTGACCATATGATGTTCTCCCAATCCTCTTCTGGATCATCCAAATGCTCTCTAGCAAACCGCAGACGGGCCTGGACGTGTCCTGGCTTCAGCAGGGGGACACGTCTGGCACTGCAGGATTTGAGTCCCTGGCGGCGTAGTGTGTTACTGATGGTAGCCTTTGTTACTTTGGTCCCAGCTCTCTGCAGGTCATTCACTAGGTCCCTCCGTGTGGTTCTGGGATTTTTGCTCACCGTTCTTGTGATCATTTTGACCCCACGGGGTGAGATCTTGCGTGGAGCCCCAGATCGAGGGAGATTATCATGTCTTGTATGTCTTCCATTTTCTAATAATTGCTCCCACAGTTGATTTCTTCACACCAAGCTGCTTACCTATTGCAGATTCAGTCTTCCCAGCCTGGTGAAGGTCTACAATTTTGTTTCTGGTGTCCTTTGACAGCTCTTTGGTCTTGGCCATAGTGGAGTTTGGAGCGTGACTGTTTGAGGTTGTGGACAGGTGTCTTTTATACTGATAACGAGTTCACACAGGTGCCATTAATACAGGTAACGAGTGGAGGACCGAGGAGCCTCTTAAAGAAGTTACAGGTCTGTGAAAGCCAGAAATCTTACTTGTTTGTAGGTGACCAAATACTTATTTTCCACCATAATTTGCAAATAAATTCTTTAAAAATCAGACAATGTGATTTTCTGGATTTTTTTTCCTCATTTTGTCTCTCATAGTTGAGGTATACCTATGATGAAAATTACAGGCCTCTCTGATCTTTTTAAGTGGGAGAACTTACACAATTGGTGGCTGACTAAATACTTTTTTGCCCCACTGTACTTATTTTATTAAATATGCTCTCAAAACTTTTTGATTTGGTGAAAAAAAAATCACAGATATACATCTTTTTAATCTTTATATATGAGAAATATTGTGTAAAAAACTAAATTAAAGTGTTTTAATAATTAGTTTATGTTCTTTGTGGCACCATCAGCACATGTTAAGTTTCTGTGTTCTCACCAGCAATGGGGAAGATCTCACAGATGTAGACTCTAAGAAGGCGGAGGCAGCATGTCCCGACAAAGCGCAGCCTCTCCAGGTCCAACAGTGTGGCTGTATACTGGAAACCCTTCAGCCCTCGAAGCTCCTCAACACCCAAAACCAAAGTGGTCCAGCTCCAGTGAAGGATGCTCAGCAGAGACTCAAAACACTCCTGCAAACAGTCAGAATCTCACTTCAAACCAAGAAAAACGCTCCTGTTGTAACATTTACTTGCGTAATTACAAAATAACAACTCAAAAGGTAGAAGTCCTCACCACGGAGACCGTGCGAGCAAACGATCGTTTGAGGATGTGGACTGGTTCACTGCTCTGCTGTTTCCCTTTAGATGCATTGCCATCATTTGAAGGAAGCCTATTGGAAATTAAAATAAGTTGTTGTTACTTACTATACAATCATATAGCAACACTTTTAACTAAATGTAGATCATTTCACTTGCCTGTAAAGTAGCTGAGGTATCTGACCAGCATTTACATCTGTACCATTGTTTGACTTCTTAGAGCTTTTGAACTGAAATACAACACTAAAAACACACACACATAAAACATGACTGTGACTAAAGCCTAAAATGACCAATAAACAAAGTAGAAAACATTTTTTAATTAAAAAATATGTTATTTAATGACTTTTTTGGACTGAAAATCAGTTGTACCCGTCATCAGTTGTGATGGTTGCCTGTCCATGGGAGCCGCAGTCGCTGCTGGGACCAGACACTCGGGCCCACGCCACATACCACCAGCCAAGCTGCAGCAGAACTGGCTCATCAAACATCATGGCATACTTCTCCCTGAAAAAAACAAAACAAAATAATGACAGAAACCAACTCAGTGTAGAGCTATCTTAAAAAATAGCTGCTAGAAGACAAAGAAAAAAAATATTCTTTAGATTAAAAAAAACCGCCGTACCTGGCCGCACAGTCGTACGCCAGAACATCGGTCTCAGCGAGCAGATCGCCGTCTGTCTCATGGTCTCCCCCATCAGGCCCCAGCTCAAAAAGCTAAAACAACATTTATTTGAGACTAATTTTAGATATTTTTCTGCATCATACTCCAAGTTAGAACTGCAAACTAAAGATTTTACAATTGAGGAGTAACAGATATCTGTTTTTGTGAAAAGAAAATAAATCATAAACTCTAAAAAGGCTAAACAATTGACTTCTGTGATACAAATCTGCTAAACAGATTTCTTACCTTGATCTTGGCAGTGTACTCCCCTCGTCCACCGAACAGACCCAACCCACCCAGCAGGATGTCTGCATCAGCACAGAAGCGGATGGCTTCCACAGAGTGGGCCGAGTAGCCCCAACCACCACCATGACCTATAAACATGGAATCAGTGAATGATGAAGGCTAAAGAGAGACCTGTTCGTCCAACTGTTTACTCAGTAAGATAACATCATTCCATGTAAACCCAATATTAAAGGGGTTATGACATCAAAATGCACTTTTTTGAGGTTTTTGGGGTATATCATGATGTGTTGTGCACTGATGAGGCCGTGTGAACGTCCAAAGCGAGTATCAAAGTTCCCGTTTGTGGGCGGTCCGCTTTGTTTCATATTTAAAAAACGGTTAAATCGGAAAGCACCATTTTTTCCTACGTGGCATTTCATCCTACGTATTTCATAGCGTCCAATAACAGTGCACAGTAAAGTAAACAGTCCAACCCCCCACCCCACTCCCCCCACCCCCAGCCCATACACCGGTAGCTTTATGGAGAAGTGCCACGCAGTTATAACCTCAATTTGAAAATATGTTCAGCTCACTTCACGGAGGACTGCTTCCATAACTTGGGTGAATTCAAGTTGGGATTGTCAAAGAAACTGATTTTAATTAAAAATTCTTTACCAACCCTGAAGGAGGCGACCACATCGTCAATACCCGTAAGTTTATTTATTTAATAAAATGCTTCCTTGCCTGATAAACGTTTGTTCGTGGTCTGAAGAGTTCATGATGCTAGCATGTGATAGCCGCTCTAGCAACAATGTCCGTGAGCAACAGGTTTATCATACCATATTGTGAATCTATTTTCATTGATAACATCTGACAGCACTGTTTATTCGCTCATGTGATTAGTTGAGTTTTATGTGTTCACCCCTCCGTCTTCCTCAGAAGACGTTTCAGGCTCGAACATATACGGTTGTAAACGTCCACTCGCCGTGTTACTGGACTGTTGACGGAGCCGAGAAGAAAGGCTTGCTGCGGGCAATGGTTGTAGCCAATCAGAGCGAAGTCAGCCAGGGAGACCCACATATCATTAATGAAAGGAACCGTGTTGCTGAGAAGAGGATTCTGACCTGCCCGTACACCCCCGCCGTGTTAGTTTTTTAATCAAATTCTTTTGTGAGTTGACATATGCGGGCATATCTACTACATGAAATAGCTTTACGCCAGTTTAAACAGTGATGTCATCACACCTTTAAAATATCAAACCCTTGATGTATCTTTGTTTATTAAAGTGTTTTATAGCCACATCTGTGTGAATATATTTTTAACAGGTGTCTAAAGTCTTACTCTCAAAGCGGTTGACAACGCTGTAGTCCTCCTTGGAGTAGACCTTCATCACTGCCTGGGTTTCTTCTTCTGCACTAGTTACACCCATTTTTAGCTCCTGCATGGCTGCTAATGTATCCAGGCAACCTAAAGACAAATTTCACTGTGTCACCATTGTTATAGAAGCAACAAAAACACTGTATTTAGGTAGTTATGATCAAACCAGCTTTATCCACAACTTGTAAAACCATGACGCAACAACCATTCAAACTATAATTCAAAGATTTAAAGATGTCTAAAAACAGAATATGATTACAAAATGCTACTTCTGATCAAATGTAACTATTTCGTTTTATAAATAACAATGTAGATTGGAATCTAAAACCTATACATACAATATTTAATTGACATTTATAAAATAGTCCATTGCATAAGACACAGAAAGCCTTTAACCATGCTGAGGATTACCCAGGATGTGCAGGGCTCCATGAGAGCGAGTGGTGGTTGCGTGTGATCCTGAAGGCAATGCCAGCTCTGGACTGAGGATGCTACAACGAGCCTGCAGGTCTGTTGCAGAAGGCATCCTAGCATCAGCTATCACTGCATTGTAACACCACATCTCTCTTGAGGCTGGCAGGAACCTAAAAACAAGCAAAGACAAGTGGACAATGGTGAAAACATATGAAACAAATCACTGCTTTCAGAAGATAGTTTTTATTCAGATTTTTAGTCTAGAGTTTATCAAATTTAGAAGTTTACAGTCTTTATGGTTTTTTACCTCCATATGACATCGTAAACAGGATCCAGACAAAGACCAAATCCCTGAAGGTCTTCCTGCTCAGAGTCATTGAAGGTCCTGCAGCTTCCATCCATTTTGTTAATAAGCAAGCACTTAAACGGAGGTGGCTCCGACACGGAGGAGGGCACAAGCCCAATGATGTGTTTGCTGGCAAAGATCTCTGAAGTGGCAAGGACATGAGAGTTAATAAGCGCCTCGTCAATCCGTAGGAACGTCTGGTCCCCACTGGCACCAATCCATGTTGCCTTTCGTCCATATTTGGCTCCGATATTGGGCATAGGTGATGGCTTGGCATTCCAGTAGGGCATGTCCAGGATGGGCCTGCCCAGCTGACCTTTCTGAAAAGTAAACAAAAGGAACAATTAGACTGAAAGATAAAAAGAAATGTACTGGCCACTTTATTAGGCACACCTGTCCAACTGCTCGTTAATGCAAATTTCGAATCAGTCAATCACATGGCAGCAACTCACTGCATTTACTACTACTACTGTCATTTAGCAGACGCTTTTATCCAAAGCGACTTACATTGAGAGAACATACAAGCAAGAAATCAAAGAGAAGGAAACAATATAAGGAGGCGGACTGTTTGGAGTCCAGTTTAATTCCGACGCTGATACATCAAGTGTATCAATTTTTTTTTTTTTTTTAGAGATAAACTCCCAAATCGCTATCATAAATCATAAATCAATTCCACATTAAGACTGAAAGTGGATTTTAAAGAGGTGAGTCTTAAGTCTGCTCTTAAAAGTAGGTGCCGACTCTGAGGATCAGACCGAGTTTGGTAGGTCATTCCACCATCGGGGGATAACAGAGGAGAAGAGTTTGGAACATGATCTCATGCCACGTTGTGGTGGAAGCGCTAGGCGTTTTTCAGCGGCTGAGCGTAGCTGACGCGTGGGAATGTAGGTTTGGATGAAGGAGTGAAGGTAGGTAGGAGCTGTGTGTGTTAGAGTCTGGTAAGCCAGAAGCAGAGCTTTGTATTTGATGCGTGCTGCAACTGGAAGCCAGTGCAGAGAAATGAGCAGCGGAGTGACATGAGCCCTCTTGGGCTGGTTGAAGACCAGACGTGCTGCTGCGTTCTGAATCATCTGCAGAGGTTTAACCGAGGACGCCGGAAGACCGGCCAGCAAAGAGTTGCAGTAGTCGATGCGGGACAAGACCAGGGCCTGGACCAGAAGCTGTGTGGTGTGGTCTGTCAGGAAGGCTCTGATTTTCCTGATGTTGTAAAGAGCGAATCGACATGAGCGAGCTACGGAGTTAACCTGCTCCTTGAAGGAGGCCTTCATTTAGGCATGTAGACATGGTCAAGACGATCTGCTGCAGTTCAAATCGAGCATCAGAATGGGGAAGAAAGGTGATTTAAGTCACTTTGAACATGGCATGGTTGTTGGTGCCAGAGGGGCTGTGAGGATTTCAGAAACTACTGTATCTGTAATGCTATATCTGTCATACTCCCTCTAAGTCTGCATGTTGGGGGACGTAGGCGGTGCCATGAAGTCCTGCCTGCAACAAACCCCAACCGCAGTAGAGACGCTTCCCGGGTGGGGTGCATCCCTCCAACTGATACCAAAACAACTCTCAGACTACACAGATATAGAAATACAGATATTTCTGTAAAGTGCCATGAAATGACTTTTGCTATGATAGTTATGTTTTATAAATAAAAATGAATTGAACACTGACTGAAAAAGCAACTGAGGGAAATTATATAATCATTCAATTTTCTCACCGAGAAGCTGCCAAACGTAAAGACCTGCCCATCCATGAGAAGAACTGCTGTGTGGTTACTGCCTGCCGTCACCTGGACACTTGGACCTGGAAGGGCCTGCACCAGAGTCGGAGCGCCTCTAGAAGGTCGAAACGTTGATTTAAGTCATATGTGAGATTCTACTTTGTTCAACCACAGAAAAGACTCAAGAATTAGACTTCTAACTAAATTTGAGTTACAAATACTCGTTTTATAAATTATAAATCTGTTTTATTTGACAATGTAAAAACCTGAGAGTACCTGGAGTTGACATCTCCATGTCCAAGCTGCCCATGTTGACCGTAACCAAACGTGTAGACATCTCCATTCTCCATCAACACCACTGTGAAGTAGCACAAGTTTAACTTCAATTTAGTTTACTTCAATTTGAGCAGAATTTTCTTTGTTAGTTTATTTTATTTTCAATTACTTCAGTTTAATTATTTAAATCAGGTTTGGCGTGGGAAAAAAAAAACGCTTGTGATTGAGCAGGAAGTATCCACAAGGGAAAAGAACCTACCCGAGTGGTGAAATCCACAGCTGACTTGAACAGCTCGCAGCTCGCTGTCGAACCTCACCGCCCCTGGAGGGTAGGTGGTAATTTTGCTGGCATCCTTCTCTCCACGCTCACTGCTACCATCTATAAGGCAAGCAATAAAGTCAGCACTTTGAGTACAGAGAACATAGAGAGAAAAGTGCAATGGGCAGCTTTAGACCACTGAGGTGGGTGTCTCTGCACAGTCCTGAAAAACACAGAGCTGGAGGGAAAAGAGGAATGAACAGGGAAAAAAAAAAAGGAAAAACGGGAAAACATGCTGAAACGGAGGGACTAACACCTCTGCAGTAGAAAGCTTATTGGTAACCAGTTCTGTAATGGATATACTGCTTCATTGAGTCTCTAAAATGTGTATTTCTTGTAACATCTGATGATAAATTAGAAGTGCTGTTTCACCTGGGATGAAGCTTACATACCAGTTGTGATGTATTAGGGTAAAAATGTAAATAGAAAACCATTTGTTCAATCTATCACAAGTCCAAAGAACAACAGCATCAGTCAGTAAAAACCTGAGGATAAAGCCCGGTTTGCTCAACCCAGTTAGACATGCAGTGTTCACTTTCACTGTGCCATGTTAGCATCCTGCTTTCTTTTTAGAGACGACCGACAAATAGAGGTCAAGTAGTGGGCAGGGATAAAAACTGTGAGGCTGAAAGAAGATACTTGTAGATGGGTCAGTAAAAATCTAAATCTGTTCTAATGTTCAGATCTAGGTAACTTTAAAAGGTTCACATGTAGTTTTTCATATTTCTCCCAGTACGTCAGCTTACAAAAACACTTCTATTATAAGAAAAAAATACTTTTTATGATATAAAAGCCATTTCCGACAGTCTAAGACACAAAAATCTACAATAATGTTGATCGCCCATTTTTCTGTGTAAAACCTACAAAGAGAACGTGCAGGACAGCCTCAATTCAAACCTTTACATTAAACATCACTAAATGTTACACAAAGGGAGAAAAAAGATGTTATTCAGGAAGGTAGAACAACTTGAGATCTTTACAGAACATCAGGGTGGAAACAATCCGTCTTAATTGTTCTTATTGGACCGTTTCAGAGAGCCATCATTGTTTTGAACGCAAAAACAATCTGACATTAAAAATTCAGAAGAAACAATAAAATACTGCATCACTCAAATGCATCTGATAACAACCAGCCGCTGACGACATCTGCATGCTGAATTAGTGGCACAATCTTTTTTTATGTATAACGTTATATGTTTTGACATTTTGTGATAACAGAAACATATTTTCTGCTGTTCTTAACGGTGTGAAAGTTTCAAGGTGTCCTTTGTTTTAAAATTCAGCTGAAAGGGAAGAAAAATGCTTTTATATTACAGCAATTTGTTTTATCATAAAAAGAATAGAATAAATGGCATTAGGAGGAAACGAGAACTACAAAAATTGTACAAAACAGAGATGCTGTTTATTCCAAGAATATAAATTAACATTGTAGGATAACTTTAAAATCATGTTTGTTATTTGAGTTTAAGCTCGAGAATATTTCTCTTATAATAACCTAATGAAACCCTATTCGCCATTACCAGTTTCCCTTTTAAATGTTTTTATTTTTAACCAGCAGCCCCACCTCCTGAGTTAATCATCCGTGCTTTCTCATGATTGACATGTGACCCTAGGGCTGGGTATCACTCCTAATTTCCTGAATCGATTCGATTCGATTCACAAGAGCAAAAATGGATTCGATTTCGATTAATTTCGATTCGATTCAATATCGATTCTTTTTTCAGATATTTCTGTCACATTAGTATTTCTTGAATATCAGACATTCGTAGATGGCAATTTTTATGAAATGCTGAAGCAGCCTTTCAACAGTGCATATTTTATATACATTTAATATTCATGTTTTCATTAAAAATATCCAGAAGCAGTGGCATGTGGCATAACTGTAACAAAAGGAAATGTATATTTTACTACTACTACTACTACTACTACTACTACTACTACTACTACTGTCATTTAGCAGACGCTTTTATCCAAAGCGACTTACATTGAGAGAACATACAAGCAAGAAATCAAAGAGAAGGAAACAATATAAGGAGGCGGACTGTTTGGAGTCCAGTTTAATTCCGACGCTGATACATCATGTTTATCAATTTTTTTTTTTTTAAATCGATTTAGTGCTTTATGAATCGATTATAGATTTTTTATTCTTAAATCGATTTAAATCGATTAATCGATTTTTTAAACCCAGCCCTATGTGACCCCACATCTTCTGCTTTTGATGCAACTTCGATGGGAGTAGTGCTAAATCCAGTGAGCTAAAGACATTGATTTCTACTCATGTCTGCAAACAGCAGTGGACAGAGCAGACACACACTACACTGATGACGAAGCTCCCTAAACAAGGAATTGAATCAGCACAATAAACCATTAGACCAGTTTCCATTAATCAGTTATCAAAGACTTTCGATGTAATTAAAAAGATAATTATCCTGTTAGGAGTCGTTTATCCCTTGAATTATAAATATTACGGTCATCCATGCTAGCAGGCCTGTTACCATGAGCTCTTGTGAAGACATGAAGAGTTCATCTTTCAGAGAGTGAAAGAGGAGGTGGACGGGACAGCCAGATTAGGAGATGGGTCAAAGGGTGTCTCTGCACCCACTGAATTAGTGAAGACCATAGTACCTTTGTGCTTGTCCCGTTTATGCCTTAGTGCCTGAAGGGGTCTTATTCTGGCTAGGGCCTGCTCACGCTGGTTCATAAAAATGGGACCAGGAAAAACAAGGGGGCCTGGGGGAGAAAAAAACTTTCACATGCATGCACAATGCTCACAAATGGGAAAGAATACATGGTAATGCTACATCACAACAATACACACACACATATACACACTCACACACACTGTAGAAAGGAGCACGAGGGAAATCACCAAAGAAGCAACACACAAGCTCACAACTCGCACCTAAACATAAACTGAAGCTTAAAGCGATGGACATATGGTTTACTTCAATCCATCCCAACTGAGACTAGGCTGCACAGTCCACCAAACATCTACCAAACATCTTAACACTAGATGAAACCTCTCCCCAAATCATTTCTCTCTATAGTTTTGGCTCATACCTCTTCCCTCCTCCAACCTATGCCGGCGGTTGATTCTCTGTCGTTTCTCCTCCTGGCGGATCTGAATGTGCTCCTCGATGTTCACTCCTGGAGGGGGAGGGACAGGCACAGCTGAAAACATAAAAAGGCCGCGAGTACAGGTCGCCCAAACAGGATAAAGGAGAGAGAGGGAGAATGAGGCAGAGCAGAGCAGAACAAGACAAACATCAATGAGTGATGGAGACGTGATGGAGAAGCAACAGCTCTGTGAAGTGCACGTTTTATAAGAACAAATGAATGTGAAATAGAGGATGCAAGTGAACGCAACAGAAAGCGTGATGTGTGTAGCATCAGCAGCGTGCTGGCAGAGCACAGGATGATGTACTGCTTGCTGCTCAGGACCGTATTTTACCAAGACCAGTTTTATGGAACCTAGTATATACTGACACTTCACATGCGTGACTTCAGCTTTAACATGCACATGTGATTTATCACACATGTAGCTTTAAGTGATGTGTAAAAAAACATGGGAGTGGTGATCTTAAACAGACACCATGCATGAAGAACAGAGCAAAACAGATGGATAGAAGTCTGTGTGACAGCAGCACAAAAACAGATCCAAGGGTTTCATCCTATTATGGACGTTTAATCCAATTTAGATAAAAACAAACTGATCTGTTGATATTTTTCATTTAAATGCATGTATGATGATAAAAACTGCAGCCTCTAACACAGATGTGTTTAACAGCATGGGATGTTGCTTAAATCACACCAGGCTGCAGCCAACCAATGATCTCAGCTTATATCTGAGTGGTACATGAAAAAACTGAACATTTTCTACAAGCTGAAGATCTTTTTTTTACCACAAGTTGATTAAAAAACAATTTTTACCCAAAATGACACAGGAGCAGAAGAACATTTAGACATATAGCCTAAGAAAATGAAGCTCAGTCCAGCAATCTGAGTGAAAGATGACCTCATCAGCACATGTATGTGTAGAACAGCAACATGCATGAGCCAAAATGACATGCGTTTGGAAACCCGCACATATTACATTTGTTATTGTCCGCATACAATGCCAAGAATAAGGATGTTAGTGGGGAAATACCTAGCAGTAGATCCAGAGGAATCATCTCCTTCACAGCATCAAAGATGCCTCTCTGCCTAGCCTCCTGACCATCGAGCTCCCGGGCGCAGGCTTTACAACAACCACATGCAGAGCAGCCCGACTCTCCAGACCCACAGCCACAGATACTGACCGATAAAAGAACAGATGAAAAGGATTTTCTTTAATTGACATTATTTTTACACAAGCTTTCTATAAAGGCTTTTCCAAGTCAAGCTGCTGTGACTTACCCTCCTGGCACTCTGTCTGGTCGTCCACTGCTAACACAACTGGCTCCATATCCTGTGCAGTCTCCACACACAGTGCACACCATGCACTGGTCCAGCTTCCATTTGTGCATGCCTGGCTGGCACATCATGCTCTTCTCTTCCTTCTCCTCTAGCTCATCCTCTAAGTCCTCATCCATGGCTGTGGCCATATTCTCTACACCAAATGCTGCCATTCAGATAAAACAGTAAAAAAAAAAATCAATTAGACTCAACAGAATATCCTTTATGTACAAAAATAGGAAAAACTGCATTATGTTTTTGTGAGTATTAGTTTTGTTTATGTGTCTACTCACCTTTCCCTGCCTGGCTCATGGCTCCAGTGTCTCTGCCACACTGGCCCTTGTTATTCACCCCAAACGTCCACACCTCCCCACTCTTGGTCAGAACACATGTATGAGCCTTACCCATGGCAACTTGAGTTACAACATGACCTTTGAGGTCTGTTACCTGGCCTGTCGAGACACATAATGTGACTATGATTAATAAAATGTGTCTAAACGAGGGATTTTGTTAAAAAAAAAAAACAGACGCACACATCTGTTCTGTCAACTTACAGGTGCTGTCACTGTAAATAGCATCTTTGCCAAACATATACAGCTCTCCATCCTTTGTGACAATGCTGCTACTCCCATTGTTACATGCTGTATGCACAGCTGTCTTCGTCTCCAATTTAATTATCTTCTTCGGCTTGTATGGCTTGGGCTGTCTGCGACTTTTAGCTGAACAGAACAGAATAAGACACCACATTTAGATCCGCAACAGTTCAATCTATTGTTGGTTTTTAAGTTTGACAAAATAAGCTGTTAAATATTTGAAGGTAAGTGGAAAACATCATACTGGACTCCCCGTCCTCTCCTTTGCTGGCAGAGCCTGTGAAGAAAACGCCTCCATCTTCAGCTACTAGAAGGGCATGAGAACCATCATGGCCCACTGAGAACTGAATGATCTTAGGAGACTTGGTGATGGGCAGTTCCACCCATTTTCCTGCTGATGGGCCACCCTGCTTTATTCCCAGACTCTGGTATTTGCCTGTGTAGTAGATCTGAAACAAAAGAGGGAAAAAAAATAGAACAAATGTTCAAACACATAGCCAGAGAAAACATGACATTCTGACAGCATGTTCATGAGATACTAAAGTGCCTGTTCCTGGCATTTATCTGCTCTATCAGGAACTCCTCTGTGCCAAAACTGAGCTGTTAAAGACTTAAATCTGCAGCTACAACATGGTCAAACCTTACTTGAATGGAGGAGCAATTAGAGATACTTGTATTAAGTCTGCAGAACATATTAGAGATTCATTCATTACTTCAAATCTGAGTTCTTTTAATAAAATCTTTCAAAAGCCCAAATGAGTTTACACATAAAATGCTATAATTTTCACATTTTTCAGCATTATTACATTGATTTTATTATGTTAATGCCAAATGACAAAACAACTTTGATATATACTTTAAGATACAGCCCAGTGCTTCCTTTTTTTTCTTGCAGTAATTTGCTGATAAAGTGTGCTGAGAGATCGGTGCAACAGGCAACTATTCCAGACTGCTATCTACAAAAGAAGCGTGCCACACCTAAAGTAAATGTCCAAACAACCACACCCTGAAACACACCCTGAACCATTTACATAGTTAGCATTCACATCATGTTAAACTAAAATATGTGAAATATTTACTTCAACAAAGCAGCAGTGACTAGCTCCACTTCCTGAGTGACACGAAGAAGGAGTTTCATAAAAGTGACATAACTGTTTAAATGGAGGCGTCACAGAATATACTGTTGGATTTTGGCAAAAAGCAACAACTATTTTGGTTTTATTTAGAGAAACGTTTGCTACAAGGAACTTCAAATATTTATAAAATGTGAAAAATTAGAATGAGGCCGAGTGTGTGCAGATATTATGGACTACGGTGATGTTGGAAACATGACTTCCACTGAGCCTTTTGCACCCTGACCCATTTACACGCTGCAGTGTTTCATCAGTCCTGGTTGAGATTAAAGCTCTTAAACTGGGCAGTTCAGCTCAACTCTTATTGTCGGCAAATATTTTAGAAAATCGACCTTTCCAGAAGCAGTTTTCATCAGAGCAAACTCCCGGCCCGCTCCGATCAATGCTGCCTCTTCATCAAAGCCTGTGCCTGAAAAAAACAAACAAAAAACAACTGTATTGAACATGAATAGATGAGAATTCAGCAATACACAGTTCTTAATTAATTTCTATCATGTTTGAAACCTTTTTACACAGGAGAACTTTCTAAAGTCCCTGTTAGTCTTGAAGTAGTTAATCCATGCACGGATCCACATGTCACACTTTCTCTAATATTTAGCACGTTTTGCATCACTTACTGATGATGTGTAGATCCTTTTCAAGGTCAAAGAGAGAAATGCCACAGGCGTGCAGACACTTCCTTGCCAGCTTCAGCTGCAGTTCCTGCTGCAGGGCTGGGTCCGAACTCATGGTATAGATCCGCACAACAAAACCATCCTGCAAGAATGTGGGAAGAAACAACGTCAGACAAGGAACTGCTGGACTGTGACGTTTAGAATCCATCTAACACAGGAAGCTCCTGGTTTAAAAATAATATATCAATGTTTTAGTTATTAATATAAAGCAATCTGGAATCAAACACCTAATTACTGTACTGCATTCGTACTCCAATTATATGTTGTACTGGACACATTTAAATTTAATGTGACATCTTCATCTGAGTCCTTTTTGACACAACGCAGAGCACACAGTGTCTCACTCTGTATCGGTTTGACTGCACTGGAGATGCTACAGCTGTCAAAGGAACGCAGACTGCAAGGGCTTCAGGTAAAAGCAACATTTTACAGCAAAACAAACAAGTAAAAAAAGGCGACATCAAGAAAATAAGGCAACAGCCAGGAGGATAAAAAGAGAATTAAATGTAAATGTGCACAACCTGGATTTTACTGCATGCTAACGATAACAACCATCTTTTTGTGACTGAGAATCAAACTGTGATTGTTTTCGAGCCCTTGATTAGTCTAGCTGTAATGGCAACTATCTGCATTTCACATACCTCCACCCCCCACTCACATAAATACTTATTTGTTTTAAGTCTCTGGAGAATACACATGTGTTGCCCTCACCGTCACCCCCACACAAGCCACAGCTGCACAGTCAGTTCCCTCAGCTCATGGATTAACAGACAAAACTCGTTAGTTTAATCAGGGTTAAGAGGAACAACAAACCATAATTTAACTAACAAAAACAAAGCAATAAAAAAAAAATACTTTTTTGCTTTGGAATCATAAATGAACAAAAAGGAATTTGACGGCAATACTTTGAAAATAAGTCTTTATATTCACTCTGAAGATCAGAATCTGTTTATTTAAAGCCAACACTCAAACTGAGAATACCAAACAGGAAATTCAACAACATTTACAAGCTTGCAAGATTATAAAAGCACACATAAACTAATCCCAATCCTGAGTACTTTGACAGTACTAGAGAAACTTCTCAAATCTGAAAGTGCAATACTTTCCTCTATATGCAAATGATGCAAAAGAATTTAAATCTTACGTCTTTGCAGGCTGCAATCTGGTTGATGTACTCTCCATCTGTAAAGATGATGTTCTGTCCATCTGAATGTTGACCTGCAAAGAGAAAAAAACATTTTCTCTCATTTACTTAATCTGCATTAAGTGTTTACTGATCAATGCTAATAAAGAGGTTTCCTTGGTACCTGGCATGGTGACCGCCCCCTCATGCTCCAGGGTCTCAGGGTTGATCTTGATGGCCGACATACTGTGGTTACTTGTGTCTCGATACAACAAGAACCCCTGAGGATAGAACACAAACATTACAGATACATCTACAAAAATAACACTCATTACAGAGATTTTATTTACTTTAAAATTTAATTATCTTATTTTACAAACCTGGAAACAAAAACTATTTTACATCTGGTAAGTTTTATGGGTAAAACTAATCAACTGATTTTGTTAGATACTGATTTGAAATCTGATAACATTTACTGTAATTTAATTTTAAAGCATTTTGATGAGTCTTGTGTCAAACGGAGACTTCGTCTCATACCTGAGCAAAGCCTAGCCACGACCTTTTCTCCTTTCGGTTCCTGATTCGAGATGTAGAGTTGTAGACGTGACCCTGTGAGAAATTGGTTAAACAGTCACAACAGATGGTCAGAGAAATACCCGGACAACAATGACATGCAGCTCAAGAGTGTCACATACCCTGACTGTACCACTATATCCAGATCCAACTTTGTAGAGTCCATCCTTGCAGAGCAAATACAGGAAGGAGCCATCAGTCTGGAGGAGACAGCGCTCGTCTTCATCGATGGTCACTTCTTTCAGGACCCATTTGTTCATCAAAGCGGCACGTTTGATCCCATTTCCAAACCAATCCTGGATTTGAATCTTTCCCACCAGGACAGCCTGCACACTCCTCTGCAGTGCATTCAGTATAGTGGGAACCTGATTTGGTTTAACAGAACAGACAGGAACAATTCTGATCAGACATAATATGGTACATTTGTAGAAGTACAAAAGTAGGAACTCCTTGCTGAGCTCATGTGTTGATGATCTGAGTTAGAATATCGGCATAATAATAATAACAACATGCTCGCAATACATTTACATTTGTTTGTATTTTGAAAATCTGGCAACGTTTCTGTGACAGATATCACACAAACCTTACACTCATCTCACTTCACATATACATAAAAACAAGAGAAAAGACCACGCAGAGTAAAAACACACTGCCTGAAAGCCTGTCTGCCAGTCTAAAGATTCACATAGAAGTTTAGAATTAAAAACATACAGAAACAAGGCAAAAAGCCTTTGTGTGAAGGATACAACATGATAAAACATTCTCCTAAAGCATCCAAGTAATCACACAGCTTTTCTAATTAAAGCTTAAAAATGTAAGAAAGCCAATACAGCAAGAAAAGCTTTGATTTAAGGAACATTACAAGATGGCAGAAAAGAGAGACGGAAGCAAACGGAAGGTCAGCTAATTGACGGAGGAATTCAGTCAGAATAACGTAATCAAACAGGAGGATCAGAGCAGCCTGACATTTACAAAACTCAATTTGAGCTGTCCAGACACTGCCGTGAGCTGAGGTTACTTTACCCAGCCAAAAATACACTTTGATGCTTAAATACATGGTTACTAAAGAAAAAAAAAGAGAGAGGTACCTCTAAAAAAACAGAAGAAAAGTTCAAGTTTTTAGACATTTGTTGGCCATAAAGAAGGAATGCAAGCAGATGGTCAAATAAAAACAGTATAAAAGAGAAACGTTAACTGGTTAAATACCTGTATTGTCTGGCAGGCATGGCTGCCGTTATTGGTGAGAATAGCAGAGACGGCTTGCAGGATTTTGCCCGTGTCTCCCCACGCCACAACAAGACTGAAAAGGCAGGCGCAGGACAGCGCGGTAATTTCCTGTCCTGTTGGGTCATTAGGGCCGGTGCTGCGGACCGTGGTCTCCAACAACAGATGGAAAAGAGACTCTGAAGAAGCAAACAGGTGGGAGAAAGTTACACATTTTTAGTTGTGTTGCTTTAGATCACATTTTTGCACTTTGTAAATGTTTAAACAGAGATGTTTTTAGAAGTACCTAGCACATCAGGAGGCTCAGTCTGAAAATCTTCTGGTTGTTGTCCCTGCAGCATGTCCAACAGAGCCTGAAGGCTGCGCAGACACAGTAAGGGGTGAGAGAACCGAGTCTCTTTTATCAGCTCGAAAACGCCACACAGGCCGATACCAATGATCTGAAGACACAGAAGAAGAAGCGCTCATTTATACGAGCTAATAAACAGGCTGAACCAAATCAGCTGAAAAACCAGACAGTTTTCAGAAAAATAATATTAATTAACTCCATGAGGTTACTGTTCACCTAAAGTTCTTTAGTAAATATTTCAGATTACAAAGAAAAAATAAATACGGTAGGTCAGAAGTAACTGCATCACTCATCTTGTAACAACTTACAACAGTATGTACAAATACTAGAGCTGAACGATTCTTAGAATGAAGACCTTGTTTGTTTCGTGGAATTATGGTAATTGAGGTAATCCAGCCCACAAAATGATGTTGGTCTCCTTGTTTTGTTTTGTTTTTTTTAGTCTGGTTAGTCTTGTTATAGAAGTAAGAACTGCTCAAATGTTTTAATGTTCGGTATATCATTTCTTTTATAACAAAGCTCTTTGAAATGATGCTAACACCTTGCATAAAAGAGGAAAACATGTTATGAATTTTCTAAATCTTTAATATTGATGTGACTTAAAAATATGTCAGTGTTACTGCCTTGAAACACACACAGCAAAGATTTTCCAACAAGTGGCTTGTTAGCAACAGATGTTAAAACCAAATTATTTTTTTTTTCCCCCATTTCTTTACTAAACGGGTTGGACTGTCCAGTTCTGCAAGCGAGTCTTTCAAAACCTTTGTGCTACTCTACAATAACAAGAGCAACCACTTCAAAAAGGTCATTAGCTTCAAACAAGCAGACGTAATTAAAACTAAAGAGCCTGTAATTTACAAACAACATGTACAGCTAGTTTCATGAGTTTGAACTGGATGTTATATAAAAAAGCGTATCTTATACACGAGTTCATCGGTTTGAACAATAACATGACCGTTTATTGGATCCAATTCAGTTCAGTCTGTTGATATAAAACCAAAAGGTCATCTGAAGGTAATTTAAATCAACATCTACTATAATAAACAAACTGCCAGTGTGTCCTCATCCAAATCTTTTGCAAGAGGTACTGAAGTAATAAAAAGAGCTTATTCAACAGCTGCAAAGCTCATTCACTGTGTTCACACCTGCCAGGTAACAAAACATATTCTACCACAAGCTGATTTACTTTAATACTGACTCTACAAAAGAAGTATATCTTTAGTTAACGTGCCTCTAAGTCTCAAACTGCTCTGTCCATTTAAAAGTTATTATTACAGCAGAAGAGAAACAGCAGCCCTTTCTGTCTCACTAATGGAAATACTCCATCTGTTATGGACAAGAAGCTGTAAAAGAATAAATAATAAATATATAAGATGAGCTTCCCAATCTGATCAAACAAAGTCCTCATATACAGCTGCAGGCAGCTAAAGTCTAAAAAACACAGAACTGAGTCTTTTTTAAAGCATAAATCCAATTATCTTTGCAGTTAATGAATTGATTAATTAAAAAGGCAACACTGAGATAATTGAGACAAAAAGCAACAAACGTAAACTGGCACCAAAGAGAAAAGAAAGTGGGGACAAAGATAATCCTCACAGAGTTGGAGTGTCACAGCTGATTGACTCCACTTTTAACAATGAGAAGGATAAAAGTTTTACAGAATCTCACGATAACCAATGAAAATAGAAACTCAACCTCTCTGTTCATACCTTTGGAAGCTTGATGACCGGCTCGCGGTATTCCTCCTCCTCCTCGCTGTCGGAGTCGCCACTCTGGACCGAGGTCCTGGAGGCCAGCGCGAGGGAGGCCTCCTTCTGCTGCCAGTCCAGCACACAGTGTCGCACATTGCAGTAGACATTAAACGCAGACGGGTTGCTGTGCAGCTTGATATCTGGCACAAAGAGAGCGCCATCCAGATTCTCAGCCTGTAACAGGACAGACAGCGGACAAGGTTGGTGAAAAATATACTCATTGACCAAGTATGACATCATTTGGCTCAAATTTCTCACAATACTATCTGAAAGCAAATATCAATTTGTCATGATGTGACAGGTAAGGAGGAGAGTGATTCATGTAATCTGATTATTTTCCAACCTAAAACAGATGTTTCCCCACCACAACAAACATCCCTCTGCAGGTACAAACAAGAAAGGTTCTAACTAAAAATCTGTAATTAAACGTAAACCTGAAACAAACCCAAACACCCTCTTTACATTTGACTTTAAATTTTATTCCGTCAAAAACAACAAAAAAAGACACTGAATAATCTGTGTTTAGCAGGTTACAGATTAATAAACTTTCAAAACTTTTCTGACTTTATTTTTCCATCTAATCACACAAAATGAAACCTAGTTTTTCACATGCTGGGTGAAAGTTAACGTTTTAGCGATACGCTTCTGAAACTGTTTATTACACGATCTCCTCTGGGCTTGTGTTTAGCATTATATAAGGTAAAAATTTTGATGTGATTCAACAGTAATAAAGAAGTAATGGTAACGCCTGGACTTATGTTTGCAAAGACATACCCTAACCTTTCATCATTACATTCATCAAACTGAAAATACTCTCAAGAGTCAGTACTTTCACAATGAAATTGATGTCTATACTACTACTACTTCAAACTGACGCCGAATGAGCTTTTTTGTTTGCTGCTGTATCAAACAGTGAGTAGAAAACATTAGTCATCTGGATCGACAGCAACATACATGCATGTCATAAATATTCCAGAAAAGGACTTTGTGGCACTGTGATGTAACAGCACCTCTCAGCAGGAAGCAGATGGGTGTGAGTCACCACTCTATGGCCACACTTCTTTGTTTTTGGTAAAGTCAGCGATGTCTGTCCCGGAACCTTTCGATTTTTAGGGGGTTTAAGGGGGAAACAACTTCTTCAAAAGGCTGGTTATGTTAGATTTCTTGTATGTTCATCAATGAAGGAAGTAAGAAACAAATATGTCTTGTTTCTTTCAGAATGTTTGGTTGTGATGTGTTTTAATTGTTTAGAACATTTGAAGAGGTTCTAATAGGATTACATTTTCTTTCTTAGATGTGATTTTACTATAAATGAATGAAAAATTCAAACAAAACAGCTGATAATGTTACAGAGTCACCATGGAATGTTTATCAGGTCTGAGAAAGAGAGACAACACTGAAGACCAGATTCAAAGGTGTGTTGTAGCACAGGACAGAGGGTGTTATAAGATTCATACGAATAAAGAGAACAGACACTTTTATTGTAGAGAGCCTGTAGGCTATAAACTGTTAGCATTGCATCTACTCATCCTTCCATGGAAAGATACTGATATTCCCTGAGATAATCCCACCTGCTCTCATTCTGTCCTGTTGATGTAGTTTGAAGCTGCACACTACAGTGTTGCTGCCCCACAAAGCCCTGCGCAAGAAGCTTCACTGCCAAAGTATATTCACATTTCATTCCATGTCAGTTTTATGCAATTAAAATCTGTACTCAGCAAGATAAACACTGAAAAGATGTTGCATACAGTTTTAGAAAATGTTTCCAGAACTGAAGAGTTGCAGTGCACAAGTGGAAACAGCTCAAGGGGATAGAGATTAAAACATAAAGAGTCCGTGCAAAAAATACATATTCAAGTAAATGATAGAATTTGCAAAAGTTATATTTTTATTTACAAGTAGAATTACTCAGCAAAGAAGGCATGCCTCCTCCCCCACCACCACCCAGAACTGCTGACATGTGTTACAACAGGAAGTCTTTGTTACACCTTATCAATATAAATAAGGAGAACAGGTCATGTGGGGAATTTTACAAAGAAATCGTTATGGAAAAGCCTTTGCACTCAAATCCCAATAATTATCATGATCAGACAAACTCCAGTTCAGAGACACTTCCTCAGACCCACAAAGGAAGGTCTTTCAACCACAAGTCCTGACACAACCTCTGGAGAATCACGTTGATTGATCGAGCTTCTCTGCTGTGTTGTGCTTATAGCATCACAATTACAGAGAGTGATGTCATCTTTTTGAGGGAGAAAGGTCATTTATTATCAACAGAGAATGCTGGCTGCACATTCATCTTACAAAGCTCTCTACAGCTCTCCTGTCTCAACACAAAAACAGTGTTTGTAACAAACAGAAAAACCTCCACAAAACTGCAAAGATCCACAAAATAACACTGAAAATCTGATCAACTAATGCTGAAAATAATGCCATTGCAACACCAATGAGCCAATACTGATATTTCAGGTTTATTTAGAGTCAAGGAGAATCCCATTATGCTTGGTTTTCTTTGTAAAAGCACCAACTCGTGATCTAAATATGCAGCGCATGTGATGTTTTCCTTGTGTATTTACATGCTCTTCACTGATGATGTAAATCCCAAATAAAGAGTTCAGGAAAAGCTGCTGAGGGGTTATTATGTTTAAAACCCACTCTGAATGAGTTCAACATGCTCATACCAAACACTATATAAGACTGAAAAGGGCTCCGATGAAACATTATCTTCCTACAACTATTAGAACATCCCTTCAAATCACTGAATTCAGATGTTCCACTCAATTGGTGCATTTGTGAAATTTGCTCACGACTAAATATCCTACAGTCAGCTGTTAGCAGCGTTTTAACAAAATGGAAGCAATTGGGAACAACAGTAACTCAGCCATGAAGTGGTGGCATGTAAACTCACAGAGTGGGTCAGTGCATGCTGACGTGCACAGCAACATTCTGCAGAGTCAGTAACTACAGACCTCCAAGCTTCACGTGATTTCAGATTAACTTAAGATCGTTGTGTAGAGAGCTTCATGGAACGGGTTTCTGTGGCCGAGTTGCTGCATTCAGGCCTTTCATCTCTAAATGCAGAGCAAAGCATCAGATCCAGTGGTGTAAAGCACNCATGTTGAGTAGTGGGGGGTGTTCTGCACAGTGAAGAATCATGTCTCTCTGTCTGACAGTCCAGGTTCTGGGTTTGGCAGTTCCCAGGAGACGGCTGCATTGTGCCAAGAGTAAAAGGTTTGGTGGAGGGGAGATCATGGTGAGGGACCGTTATCTTAGGCCGTTTCTTAATACTCAAGTACGCTAACACGTGCTTGCATCTTGACAAGTACGTTCTTGGCAAGTACACTAGAAAGTCCATATTACCGAGTATGGGAGTACAAGGACGGCATTTGGTACAGAACCGTACTGCGTTGTCACGACAAGAAATGTCGCTTTATGCTATGCTAAACTCACTTACGCAAATGAACATCCTAACTTAGTATACAAGTAACAGAAATTAAAAAGAGAATACATTAGACAAACTTTTTGTTAGGTAAAACAGCTTTTGCCACAGTGCATTATGGGATACCTTGCTAGCCCAAGTGTGCAGAAGGATGCATCAGTGCTTCCTCGATAAAATAGGCAGAGCAAGAACACTTCCGGGAACATTGAGCGCACTTGCATTGATGTGTACTTAGAAGTGGAACAGTACTTGGTCCATCACTGATGATGTTTCTTAAGTGTGCAAGGACACAAGTCCACACAAGTACACATATTGAGAAATGGTTTATGAGAACCATTTGGCTTTATGAGAACATGGCTGCACACCAGAGCACATAGCATGTCCATAAAGACATGTAAGAGTCCAGAACTCAACCTGACAAAATATATTTGGGATGAATTACAGAAGACTGTGAGCCAGAACTGGAGCAATGACCCAAAAATTCCCATGAACACACTCCTAAATCTTGAGGATGTTCTTCCCAGAAGAGATGAAGCTGTTACAGCGGCGAAAGGTGAATCAACTCCATATTAAACCCGTGGATTAAAAACAGAATGTTAAAGTTCATGTGCACATTTGGGTGAACTTACAGTGCATCTGGATCTTACTGTCAAAACTTAGACTGCAAACAACAAATCATCACTACACATGCATAATTTACTCATTTTGACCTGAAAAAGCATCATGTGTTACTAACAAAAAAAGGTTTTATAAACAATGTTATTTGGCTATTTTTCAGATAAACCGAATCTTAGCGGTGGTTTATGTTTAACACTCACATCAAAACACGAGACACAAACTGAGGCGTTCTGCCCTCAGAAATACTAGTAAGAACAAACATCTCATTGTTTTCTGTCATGTCTAATATCTTGAGTTCATTCAGGTGTACTTCAGAGGTTCATCACAGTCCCGTCATTCTAAAACTCACTCGCTTCCCACCAAATATATTGCAAAAGCAATAAGTTTTAATCATTAGTCATACTGTGTACTGTGGTACAAGTACATTTAGACAATTCAGGACACTGGGGACAGAGGGGCAGATGTGAGCGCCCCGTTTTAATCCCACTTTAATTTCACTAATTTATGTTTTCTAAATCATGACTAAGTGTTTTTAGTGACCTTTTACAAAACAGGATTTGATATAAAATGTCTCTTGTTGATGAATCGAAAGTGATGTTTTTAGGGTTAGAACATCTAAGCATTTCTGTTTCTATACGTCATGCATGACGTACAAAACAAGTTACTGACTGGACTGATGTAAAGGTGGGGGGTTTCCAGAAAGCTAACACTGCATCAGAATCATGGTTTCATGGTGGGCTGGTCAAAATTTCAACCCCTTTTTCTGCAAAGCAACATTCAGCCCGAGTGTCTAACATTCATCACAGCTGTTATTTTATCAGACTACATGAAACATAGATTTCATACATGTGAAAATATCATCTCTAAGTTTTCACTTCATGCCACTGCACTGTTGTTCAGATTACTATTTGATTTTACTTAAACAGAAAACAAATCTGTGATGTTACATCACATTTAATAGAGACAATAAGCATGCTGGTCTTTTGTCCTCGTCCTACTTTCAAGTTTAAGCACAGCAGCAAATAAAGAGTAGAAGAAGAGCTTTTAAAATCCCTCTCCTGTCAGGCTAAAACTGTGTCAGGAACACAACAGCGCAAGAGTCAGCGTAACCCACATTTTTATAACTGTGAGCCAACCTGACTTGCCTAAACTTCCTCTCTGTATCTTTACAGTCTGCACAATGTTGTAAAACATCTACTTACAGCAGGGGTCTCAAACTCCAGGCCTCGAGGGCCACTATCCTGCATGTTTTAGATGTTTCCCTGCTTCAACACACCTGATTCAAATGAACAAGTCGTTAACAGGCTTCTGCAGGACTTGTTGAAATACAGAGGATTTGAATCAGGTGTGTTGAAACAGGGAAACATCTAAAACATGCAGATAGTGGCCCTCGAGGCCTGGAGTTTGAGACCCCTGACTTACAGCCTTAACCTTTAACATGAACCAACCAAATCTGTGGCTCTAAGGTGAGGAAGAGAAAAACACATACAGTATATACTATAATTAAAGAGATTACATTCTTTTCATTAGTAAAAATGGAGAAAAACAAATATAATTTTGAAATACACTTGTAAGAACACATAGGCTACAATAAAGTATATAGAATGCAAAAAGAAACTATCAAAAAAACAACAACATCATCTTATCCGGGGCTTGTTTCCTCTTTGGATGAGGGAGAGGGAGGCAGGATACTGTTGCCGTGGAGATGTGGATGGAGCACATTAGGTCGCTCAGCAACAGCGCATCATGCACTAGTCAGAGCCACTCCCCGTGTGTTTCACAATCAACCTCCCCAGCTTCATGTTTACAAAAGCTAACTGGAACTTGACCATCTTTAAAAGATTTTAACAAACACTCAAACTGAAAACCTGACTTTTTTTTTTCATCTTCAGTCAGTTCAGTGAAATTGAACCAGCTGAGGGGATTATCTCTTTGTGAACATGAGATTTGGACAATTTCAAAATAAAACCATTCTAACAATTTAGGTAGCTTGAAAAGTCCACTATCGATCACATTAAAAAATGATTCAACAAAGTAGATGTGATCTTCAAAGTCCCTCTGAGCACAACCATGACTGAAACAGCTTCTAATTAAATGTAAAAGCAGAAACTAAACTATGTCTTACCTTTGTTCTGGATTTGACTTTTGACTTGACCTTCTGTCGCCTTTTCAGTTTCTTCTTACTTAAAGCTTTCTTCCCCCTGAAGGCACAAATTGATCAGTCATTTTTGTAAAATACAAGTTTTTAATTGACATTAAGCCTTTTTATCCCCAAAATATTTACTGTGTGTAGGTTTATACCACATAAACATCACAGTAATAGCTCAATAACATCCAAAAATACAAACCTCTACTATTTGAAACTTTCTTGCATTTCATGGAGCTATAGTGTTATTTTAACCCCCAGAAAAAACAAGATCTTTAAGACCCTGAGGCTTTTTTCAGAAGATCATGTATAGCCATGGGTCTTCTGTGTTTTTACTGATGTTGACGTTACAAGGTAGATCAGGCAAATTAAGTCCAATGAAGCAGAAAACATCCCCCTCCGTTGTAGCGTTGGAGAGGTAGTGCTATTCAGAGCAATCTAAACCAACAGGAGTGAAGTGAAAACATGCGCTACAGTGGTTAAAACGTGACAGTTTTTATTTGTAACACTAAACATAAAAAAGTGAAACTTCAGAAATTACAGTTTACTTGGCTTGATTACTATTTTTGTCACAATTCACAGCTAACTGAAGCAGATAGTGATGCTTAGTTTTAAGATTGTGAAACTTAAACAGCCATTCCAGCAGTAAAAGCTGTCGACTTTGTTTACAAGCTAAAAAAAAAGATTATTAATGAAATAACTGATACAAAGAGAGAGAAAAATAAACACCCCAGTAATCAGAAGTGTTTTGCACTCTCAGTACAACCTTTGAAGAATCAGGTATTCTTAAGGTTTGATTTGCCTATTAAGGCTGTTCTGTGAGATTAGATATGTACACAGTGACTTGTATTGATCTCATAGTTTTGGCAGTCAAAAATGGAGGGGGAACCACGAAAAGTCTTTAAGTTCTGGAAAGATATTCTGCAGCTGAAAAGCACCTATAATTCCCACATTTTTATTTAAAATAAATGGAACGCAAAATGACAGAAGCACATAAAGGCATTAGAAACATAATAGGCCTAAATAAATTTTTATTGAAAGTTCATTTTTATCTGTATTTCATTATGTAAAGACAAAAACTTGATTATTGAATATCAAGTCCAGTATTTAAGGATCTATCAGTCATCCTGTTCTAGGTTTTCAAAAGGACTGTAAAAGTTTTTCTTTTTGCAGTTAAATTAACTGATGACGCAAAATGTGCAAACTAATTGTGTCGAATGACGAAATAAACCGTGTTTTTAAGATTTTCGTTGTAACCTGGTAAAGAACGATTATAAAAACAGATAACTGATTGTGTAATAATGATGTCCTGTCAATAATCGATGTACATGATCAGAAAGTTGAAGAAACGAGCTTTTTGAAGCATCAACACGTTCAACCTGACTGACTGAAGTGACGTCACTGCCTTAGCTTCTCGTGATAGAAATGTTCTCCCAAACGTCTTACGTCAAACATGTATAATTATTTACGTAGCTTTTTTTATAATAGTATATGTATAAACATTCATTCAATGTGTTAGATTACAGCTGATCTTTCTCGGCTTCGTAATTCTTTAACGTTAAGAAAACAGCTAACGCTCAAATATAGTTACCGTTAGCTTGCTAACACGATGACGCTGTTAGGTTCCCAAAAAAACTAACAAACATGACAATAATAAATTACTAGGTGCAAAATGTGTCATGAATATTTAAGGTTTATGAAATGTTTAATATCAACTGATACGTTTGTTTACCTGGGAGGCACCAAATACCTAAAACAACGATGACAGTTCAACTGCTAGCTTGTTTGAACCAAAGCGGATAAAATTTTAAGAAAACACAAATCAAAAATACGAATCATTTCAGTTTTTTGCTATATTTAGTTAAGAATGTGATGTTGTGAGCACCCCGGGGAATAGCCACACATACAGGGGACAACCACCGTCACGTTAGCAGAGATGTACCCGATGGCTAAGGAAGTGGAAACAAAACACGGACCCAGTAACACAATAACTTCTCAAACAAATGTTGAATTTCATGCAAATTTACTTGTGCATGAAGCTGTGAAAGTTATGACAAGCCAAATGAGTTAATATGCAACATGTATTATTGTATTTAGGCGTAAGTTAGCTTACTTGTGTTAGCATTCCGCTGAGAAAGGGTTAATGTTAGCTTACGGTTTGTAGCTCTGTTTCAAATGACAGAACAACCCATGAGAACTTTATTTTATATTAACTCACCTTCCTTGATTTATCCCTTGCTCTTTATCATTAATGGCGGTTGTATAAATCCGTCTGTATCTTTCCGCAAGGGCTCGTCCTGAGAGTAAAAGCTGGTACCGAGTCCGACAATCCGACTGGGCTCCGGGTGTTGGACAAGAACCCATTCCCGAACCAAAGGTGGAGAGATCGGCTCCAGCTCCAGAAACGACCCGGACACCGAGTCCCATCGACGGCGATAAGGAAGGCAGAATCCCTCCACCGGCGGCCGCTGCCGCAGCAGCACACATCATCGTTTAACAGAACAATGCATATATCACACAGAAGATATTTAACCATCACACATGTCATCAAACCCGCCACATGTCACATCATTGTCCGATCCAACATGCACAAATGTCCCAATTAGCATCGACGGTCCGGATTATTTCAGGCGCAAACTGGAGCCTTTTAGATGAAGCTTCCAATCCGGACAGACAGGCCGGTGTTTCCCCCCCGGAATTCAACCTTCTCACGCCAGAAGAAAAAAAGATTTCACTAGAGGAAAAAGAGACACCGCTCACGATCCAAACTGTGGCGTTTCATTCCTGATTCTTGACCCCGGAGAGGCAGCACCCTCAGCAGGGCTGCCATCTTAGCTCCATCATCCCTCCCCGCCCAGACTCAGTCCTGCGTCGTTACTCTGCCGGGCTTCAAACCAAACACCTACTACTGCTTTCTATTCATTATTCAAAGACAGAATCATGAAATTCATAGAGACTGTCAGAAATAATGCTGTTTTATTGTTCACAGCTGGTATTTAATTAGGAAAGGTCCCCTTAAGTGGTCTGGTTACTTAAAACTGGACTCCAAAGATCCAAAGGACATTGTTCCTGTCATTGAATATAATATCAGTAAGATACACAAAGCAAATCCATTTAAACGTTGTGTGACTGTAACATCATGTGAAATTACCCATGTGAAAAACAGAAAAAGATACAACATTACAACCCAGAGGACAGAAAACTGAATGGGACAGAAATCTTGCAAAACTACTGAACAAAACCAATGAAAAACACAATCAACTACTGATAGTCAAACTATCTCAACTGGTTTAAAAAAAAAACGATTCAAAACTGTGAGGTGAAGCAGCTGCAAAAAGTTGACTGGGACTGTGAAACCATCTGAGACACAAAATTCTGCAAAACACCAGAAATCTGTGTTTCAGTATTTCTCCCAGTTAGTCTGTAAAAACAAAGTTTCAAACTGTTGTGATCTGATATTATGGTAATTTGGTTTCTGAAATCAGACCTCAGACAAGCTCTCTTAAAAACACCTCAGACTGCACAAGAACTGTGGAATGTTTCTTTTTATCATACCGTCTACGATTACCGCTCAATCCGTTTCTATTTCGGTTTAGATATGCAGCTGGATTGTATGAACAAAGTTGCTGTCTGAAAAATGTGATTAGGATTATAGTAATAATTTGATGAGCAGATGCAGAACGTATGTAGCACACAGTCCTGATATGAGTCACATTATTATGCTCCATGTGCTGAAATGTGTTATGCAAGTCAAATTATTCAACAATCTCACTCTGTCTTCATGAGAAAATGAGATCATGTTGTGAAAGAGTGACATCTATCATGACCCTTGAGGTGTTTTCTTGACAAGAAAGAATCTATTTCATGACCACCAAGAGAGTTTTTTAAAAGATCATGAAAGTGAAAGTTTGTGTCACTGATAATAAAACCAAAAATGTTTTCAAAGTTCAGTTTGACTGTTTTCTCAAAGAGGTTTAAAGGAACAACTGAGATTTTAAAAGGCAGAAAACAGGCATTAATTAACCCGACAGGAATTAATGAATCAGGCTCCTGCCATAACGAATCGAGGTGATTATAATATTGCTGCATCTTTTATTCTATATTTCTAAACTGGATTATAGATTATAGACAGATGGACAGATTTATTGTTCTACTGTCAAAATTTATGTGCCCCAAACAGAAAGATGGATTCACAAAAATCCATCCATCCATCCATGCATCCATGCATCCATCCATCCATCCATCCATCCATCCATCCATCCATCCATCCATCCATCCATCCATCCATCCATCCATCCATCCATCCATCCATCCATCCATCCATCCATCCATCCATCCATCCATCCATGCATGACCTGTTTAGGGTCATGGGAAGCTGGTGCTTATCCCCACTGGTCATTGGGCAAGACACCCTGGACAGGTCACCAGTCCATCACAGGGCACCCACAAAAATGTTACATTAAAACATCCAGCCGAAAGTGTGGGATTAGTCTTTTGGAAATCCACGTCACCATGGAAACACAGCTTGGCAAAACCACACCAGAAATGCACAGCTCAAACCTCCATGTGTCATAAGGCATATGGATCATTAAACGGCCCAGGTTGGTCAACGGTATGCATAGCTAAGGTTTATGTGGTGTTTTAAGTTACCATGGGAACAGAAGTCATAACCCCCTCAACTCACTGAAAATGATTGTAAAACACTCCAGAACGAGGTGAAAACATGATCGTTTTCCAGAGGTTACTGCTTCAACGTACCTACAGTTAAACACAAGGAGGACCTGTGACACATCAGTTTGATCGGTTTGGTCACTAGAAGTAAACTATCATACGTACATGAAATTTTGGATTTCCATGGCGATGCAGCTTGCCAAAATTCACAGCCAAGATGCCATACACAAACCGCCAGCTGTTATTATGCATATGATTCAACTAGCTGAGCGGGTTGGTCAACAGATGTGCACTGTTATGATTAGATGGTGTGTAGAGTTACCATGGTAATGTAATTCAGAATGAAACATGCGACCCATTGAAACCCTAGCTCACAAACTGACTGTGTGCAAAAGCATGTCCGGGGAGGGGGATTGGTTTACGGGTCACTCTTCCGATTAGACTGGCCGCTCCAGATCCAACCCCCCCTGTGTAGAGAAGCAGCACCTGCTTCTCTGTGGGCATGATATTTAAGATGAATATTGATGCTGATAAAATATAATAATGATTTGGGGTAGTTAACATAGTGCACCATTCTCCCAATTTTCTATGGACTTTCATCAATGTTGTAAAATCATCCGTATCCAGCCGGCAAATAACAACGGGCACGCTCTCAAAGTTACCACTGCACGAACCCCCCTTCCACCCTAAGCTTGTGGCCCGCCCAGTGGAGTTCCTGCATCACAAATCCAGTCTGTTTTAGATGCATTTTTGCATTTGCTACTGATTCACAGAGATTTGAGTGCAGAAATACTCAGAAATGCAATTTTGATCTCCATTTTCTTAAGAAATGTCCTCTAGCATCAGAAAAATGTCACAACAACACGAAAAAGCGCAATTTACATCAGAATGCTATCCATTTTGACCCCCCCCCCCCCCC